>JABSTQ010009208.1:0-232500 GCA_013358835.2 Ixodes persulcatus | reverse complement strand
GTACTAGTTTAAGAGAGGCCTCCAGGAGAACGTTTTGCCAAGCCGAATGGTCGCGTTGATGAAGGTTTGTCGTAGCGGGTAGGAGGGAGAGCGTTAATCCTTTTGGTGTGATTCCTGCCTTTAGGCGCACTTGCAGCGTTGATTGCTGAAGCTCGTGCCTGATTCGTTTATTGGATAACTTTCGTACTTTTAGAAATGTGGAAATGTAATTCTGAGTGGGGGAACTGAACTCACCGATTTGTGGTCAATCTTCCTTTGGGCGGGAACTTGGCGTAGCTGCTCTGCGCAGTCTGATGCCCTCACATGTATGCCATCTCCTGACGAAGCCGAGCCTCTCGGCGAAACTGTCGTACTACATACAATAAACTCCTAGCATAGCAACTCCGCAAGTACGGATCTCTGACTTATTACATTCTCCCGGTCCACTGTTCTTAAACTACTCTGCCTCACCTATATATATATATATATATATAAGAAGGAAAAAAAGGGGGAGGGGCATGCTTGCACGTGAGTGTGTGGGTGTGTGGGTGGGCGGCGGGGGGGGGGGGGTGGAGAGGGGTGTTTGGGTGTGTGACATGAACCATCGCGCGTCTCGGTTCGCGCCCGAGCTGCTCCTGTGTCTCTGCTAGCTCTTCTTGGCCACCCGGGCGCGCTTTTGGGCCCACTTGATTTTGTTTCATTCCCTTGTTTCGTTCTGGACACTGCCGAGCCCCAACGGCGCCTAGCGGGAGGTTGTTTGGGGATGCATGCGGCCCTTCCCTGGCCGCGGCCTTCGTTCACCCATGGTCGGTTCTGAGAAGTTGTTTTCCGCCTTTCCTCAATGTTTTTTTTTTTATTTTTTTTTTTACCGCCGTGTTGAAGTGGCGGCCTTACAGCTTTCACTACAACATGAGGACGTGATAAAGAGCGGTCCCCGCTCGAAACGTCGTCCAATAAATACGGTTTAAAGCATTTACCTCCATTTTACGATATATATATATATATATATATATATATATATATATATATATATATATATATATATATATATAGATACTATGGGCAGAGTTCGTTTAGACAGACATTTACAAATCGTTATAAATCTCAATTTCGCAGCAAATATTTCATTCACTTAATACATACTATCATTCATAAAAAAAGCATGTTTTGTACGGTGAGTCACACGCACCCGTAACTCGATGCACGCAGACGACAGCGACCGAGACGCAGATGTTTTAACCCTAGAGTACTTGTTACTTTGAAAGGATGGAAACCGCGTTCTTTCAAATGGCGGTTTACAAGTCCCATTTTATAAAATATCAAATAGAAGAGCAAAGAGGAAACAAAAAAAAATAAAATAAAATATATATGGACCTCCGGGTGCTCGGTTGCCTGTAAAGGAAGTGCGGGTTAGGAAATTATGCATGAAATCTCTTAAAAGCATTTTGCCGTTTGGCTGGTCTGTTTACGTCCCCTGCCATTTCTGCCAGAGCGAGGTATTTTTGCCTTCGTGAAAGATTTTCTAAGTATTATGCGCAAAAGCCCCGTTCTGAATCCACAGTATGAGGTGGCTTAGAAAATTGAAAAGTAACATATTGAGCAATAAATTATACTGCGCAGACGTTTTCTACTATAGATTTATGTCTTACGAAATTGAAGCATGTTTCTATTTATCCTTTAGCAGTTTTTTTTTATTTTATCATTATTTTTTGCTTCTAAGTTGAATGTCTTTATTTGTGGTGTTATTTTAGAAACGACGGATACGCACCTTGAAACACAAATATGCTGTAAACAGCCGGTAGGGTATCGCGTTTTCTTGTTTTACCTAAGTTTCTTTTAGAATAAACTTCGTACGTTTTTGAGGACAAATGAGTTACACGCCAAAATAATAAAACTACAAGACAATGACTAGGTTTTAAGTTGATTTTGGTTGAGGTGTTTGTTTTAAAGTACAACAGGCGTAGAATCATTTGGCTTTGTCAAATAATTGTAAAAATTGTCTTGTGCACAAAAAAATTGTTTAATTGCTTTTCCCGTTTAATGGTGTTATCCTTGATTTACACGCCGGTATAGTTTTCTTTTGCCATTTTTGTACAATGAGACGAGAACGTAGTCCACATTCAAATGTTAAATATTTTTATGTATCAATTTATTGAATAAAATATGAGCTCGACATAACTCAATCTTGAAGAAAATGTAATTCGCAAAATTAATGCCAATCCGGAAGCTGCACCAGAAATTGAAACAAGGTAATGTTTATACCTAGAGACACGATTAACTAACATTTTAAGTGTTACATATGTAGCATTTTGCGGTTTTGGTTTGGGAAGGTATAGGGCCATGAAAAAGCCCGAAAAATCCAGGTGGAGCGATTCTTTACCTCCTTTGGACAGAGTCTGGTTATCGTGGTCATCATTCTCCAAACACGCGACAAAGCTGGGCTTCGCTGCTCGTAGTTAGGTTGTCATCTGGCACTTTTGAGGCCTAGCTTTCAATGGCATAGTTTGGCTTCACCTCTGATGGGTCGGGTTTTGATTTTGTAACTTTAAGCCTTAACTGCCGAACAAGTACCAGATTTATGCTTCACGGCAAATCTAGCACTTTGGCATTTATGTGATGATACAAATGAAAGCCACAGAAATGCCAAAGAAGAGTACTTTGGGACTGTGTGACTCTTCGGAGAAGAAGCCGTATTAGGTTCAACTTGGGCCTCTATAATGATCAAGCTTGCGCAAATGGACGAGTTTATCTTTCATGTTACGTAAAGGTAAAACTAAAGTTGACGCAAGCTGCGCAATTATTTAATTTTTTACTTGGGTTTTATGTTTGCACAATATATGTAATCAATATCAATTTTTGCTCACGCGTGATAATTATAACGCGTAAGCAAAATTTTATATTCAATACACATGTTGCGAACAAAAACCTCATCCTGAGTTCTAATTACCATAATTACAAGAAATCTCGAGACTATTGTAACAAAGAAGGAAGGACGGACATACGAAGTCTTGAACTTAAACTTTGGGTTTGTCGTGTCCCCATTCGTTACCCTAGTCTTGAGGTTTTCGTACTTATGTTTTCAATTTACGCCATCTCGTTTGCGCACATTCTCTAGTTACCGCAGTTTGTTCACGTATAAAGCTACTGGCCATATAGACAGAAGTATCACAGAAAACTTTCTCTTTGGTTATCATGGTGAGGTCTGAAATAGGTCATGGGTTTCGCTGCTAAAAACATCTTATTTTAGTTTGCCAGAATTTGAACTACGGCCTACGAATCGCAGTAATTGCGGTTTCTTATTGACATTCGTGATTTTACGACACAAATGGTCTGCATGTAAATATATTGCATACCTTTACAATCTTTTGCCAAACTAAACAGGACGGGCAGCACAAAGTTAGGAGCATTCAAACAATTCAGATATTTAAGATTATATAATAAACTTAGATGCTAGTATTCGCCATTTAACTTGCTTAACTGAAAAGCAAAGCATTTTTTAATTATTCTAGAAAACAAAGTTTGACAGTAACTGAAACATGGGTAGCTATAAAAATAAAAAAAAAAAAAACTTCGGAAGGATGTGATAGACGTGAGGGTTGGAGAAGACGATGCGTAACGAAGGAAACGGCAGACAAACTCTTCTCTTGGCGATGTCTTAGGGGTTGTGCAAAAAGCTAGAGGACAAGAAAAAGTACTGTTAATAGTTAATGGACAAAAACCCCAAAATCGCAAGCAGGATGTGGAAATAAAAAAAAACCAAAACCACGCTGAACTTAGACATTTACTTTAGTTTTTTTTATATATACCGGTTTGGCAAGCAAACGAAGACTAAGATAAGCAGACGATAGCTGCTAAAGAATAGATGACAGGACAGCATTGCACATAGCTTGACGAAACTCAGACGGTTACCACAGAGGGTACAAATATGAAGCTTTCGCTTTGGCGCAATGCACCCCTTCTGTTTTTTTTTTTTTTTTTTCTGCAAGCGTCGGCATAACATTAAAGGAAAAAAAAGCCATATAGAAGTAAAACTGACAGGATGGATCACACTACAGCATGAAGAGCAGGTTTTGCGCTGCTGGGGTGATTGCGTAAAATATACTACAAGCATCTTTGGCACTGTTATATATTGTTTAGGTTTTAGTTACAAAATAGCAAGAGATATTCCACTCTCACACGCTAGAAATCGCACTGTAAAAGTAGACATTTCAATGCATTAAAAAAAAGCACATCAAGATTCAAGCATAATTCTGAGTGTTCTGATTTTAAAACGGGTTGAGCAATTAAATGGCAATTTATAATGGCGCAATTAACCGCGGCATGCTATACGTAGGCTTAAAAGAATATCAAAAGTTTAAATCATAAAGTTTTAAAAATAATTTCACGCCAAATTAATTTTGCGAAACTGTGTTAAGGTTGCTTAGAAATGTATGACCAAACACGTATTTTCCCATTTGCTACTATAATGTAGACGATATTCACCGATAATTGGAGTTAAATGTGTACCAACTCTTTCAGTTCCCTTCATATAGTTAAAGCAACGGCTTTTTAGTTGAAAGCCCGATCGGTGGCCGAGTGGGCTGGCGCACACCAGCTCGGAGCACGTGAAGCGAAAGCTCGCGCTGCAGGACCCAGGGATCCTGGGTTCAATCCCCACCCCTGCCCGTTTCGATCTGGATGAGCATCGTACTGATGTGCAGTCGTGTAACACTACTGCGTGGTGCACGTTAAAGACCCCTGGCTAGCGGTTGTATCGCACTGGCTAAAATTCTCATCTACAGCTGAGATACCCGACGCCCACTAAGGCAGACTATCTCCCGGCTGTATAAACATGCACACAACAATTTGCTTCTTGCCGATCTTCGGCAGAGCTACCACGGTTTATACACTTTGAACAGGAAGGACATCATTGAGTAATATCTTAGGCTCGCCTCTTTAAAGGGAAACCGTTTGTACCAGACGAGGTAAGGCGCCTCTTGTAATTAAAGGGAAACGTAAGCCGCTGTGTATTTGAGAGAAAAAAAAACACCTACATCTTCTTTGTTTGGTCTTCAAAATTATGAGCGTGAAAATTATTTAAAAATGATGCGCCAAGCAGCCATAACAGGACTTCCAAAATAGTTCTCAAGCCCCTCCTTTCGGCGCGTTTGATAGGAGAAAATAATTGTGACGAATTATGCAGAGATAACAACATTTCTGCAAGTTCCGCATGTCTTACCAGAGCAATCAAAAACGTTTCGCGCATTCCCTCCCAAGTGGCAAGCGCAAGGCAGCTGAAACCTCTGGATACGACGTCACATCCACAAGTTGGTTTGTCTCTGCTTCTTGCGTTCATTGTTACTTTCAGGTCAATTGCATGAGATATTCTAATTCACAGGACAAAACTACACTAGAATGCACCTCTAACTCGTATTTTGTTTTTCAAGAAACTCTTCAGATTTTTTTTAAGACCTTTACAGATCAAACAAAAACATTTTTCAAACAAAGGAACGTTCGTAGAAACCAATAAGCCGACCAGCGGCGCTGAGAGGCCACAGTCCGTTCCAAAATTCTAGATTGACTTTTAATCCAATCAGAACTTCCGAGTACCTTCGGCGACTTTGTGCTCTGGTTAAAACTGGTAGTCATTAGCCTACACTAACGGTCTTTTCAGTGCATTTTATCTCGTTAAAAGGCCCGTCTATACTTCGCCTTTTTCGTATATTGAACTGCAGCCAAAACTACAATCCGGAAGATCCAATCACGCTCCGGTTAGAAACCAAGTGATATACTCCTCCGACGAGCGTACCTTGAGATCAATGCGCCATGCGTTTTCTAGCTGACTCGTGAGTGCACGTGGTGGCCTCTAGCTTTGATGGCAGTCCATCTTAGGGTGAGTCAAAGTATTATATCCCTAATGGCTTCCAGCGCTTTCAGAGGCGATGTCTAAAATTCTCTGGCAAATCCAGTCGATGCCCTTTATCTCTTTAGAGTCCACCCTTTCAATAAATTGGTCGATCGCAATGCCTGACCATGTCAACAGAAGGATGACCCAGAGTTTTGGTTGTGACGAATGCAAACTCTTAAACCAATCCCTGAAAGGCATCCCCTGATATAACGTTCAGGTCCAATAACTCGGGTGTGTGCACCACGCCAAGCGAGTAACTTTTTTAACCTAACACATGGTGTGACTCTAAAGTGTGCACTGCGTTGAAGGAATTATCATTGCAGGTCACAAGCTCTGCGTCACAGTGCGGGTTTCGAGTCTAATTAAAAAACGTTTTTATATATATACTGCGCTCGTAACAAAGCCATTGGTTCAGCGCGCTATTCATTCGTTAATTCATTTTCTTTCTTTCTTTGTGACTATGAACGTTGGGTTGCCTGAGTAATGATGCACAGTCTGTAACAAATGTGCTAGTACAAAAAACAAACGAAAAACAAATACCCGCAGAAAGGCCAAACATTTCCTCCCCCCCCCAAAAAAAAAAAAAGAAAAAAGAAAAGGAGGAAAGAAGTACATATGCACGTTCACCAGAAAAATTATCTTCTTTACGAAAAACAGTAAATAATGCATTTGTAAATATTATTTAGAGAAGACAGACGTCTGGACACTTGACTTAAAAAGGTAAATGTTGAGTCTGTTGAAGGTGCTAAAAAATGTTGAATGCTTCTCTTGGAAATGAAAAAGTTGATTTTCTAAACTGAGAAGGTGGGAGTAACCCTCTAAATCACTCGCGGTAGATATATAGACGCTTTACACACGCGCCAGAATACAGCCGCCATTGCTGACCTTCTCTTGTTTTACCGAGATACCGAGCCACTGAAATTGGTGTGGACGAGCCTCCACAAAGGCCAATGCTGGGGAGAAAGACAGAATAAAATCTAAGATGGCAATAACCTGGCCTGCTATGGTAATAATGAAGTGAAGTAAACGTAATAAGGGGAAACAAAAACTGAAGGTCAGTTATGGCGGCGCCCATGCACAGCTGCTGCAAAGCGTCTATACTAATAGCTGAAGCGAGTTTCGACCAGTTGAAAAGATTACATGTAAACATTTACGCAAAATATAAATATTCGTTAAAGTTTTTTTCGTGTATAGTGTGGAACAACCGGAACGTTGTAAAAGTCTGTTATAATCCTAACAAACTCTGCAACCAATGTATCGATCGTGAAGAATGCGAAAAAACGTCTTTGCGATTTTCAGTTTTTGCTTGGTTTGCACAGCTAATACAAATACAAATAACAAAACAAAACTGAAGTTTTTTTACTTAACAATTAGTATATAATGATTTTGCAATTTGCCGATGGTAATTCACGCGTTATCTTGGGAATGACACCTAGTGTCATTTTTAGGGTAATGCCATGACGTCAAATCAACAACTGCGCTATTTGGCTGATACACTCTTTCGTTGACTTGCTACATTCCGATTGACATTAGAGCGAGCAAGTAAGATCAGTGAAGAGTTTCCATAAAGGTCTTTCGTTTGAAAAGGTCCCTAATAAAGACGTTCGTGCCATTTAGGCAGTGCGTTTCCGGTCATAAATGTTTGGCAAAGCCTTTCAGCCAAGGGCGTACGCTTCTTGGTATTTCCTTTCCTGTAAACTTCCCGTCCATTACTCCAGCAATCCCTGGCATTATAACATCCTCAACGCTCATTAGCGTTGCTAAAAAGATGCTCTGACGTCCGCTGTGATCTGTAGAGATGTGCTGCAATTAATTATCAAAAGATGACTACCAGCTTCAAAGTCTGTAGTTTTGCTATTTTGCCCTCAGTGCTTCTTATGAGAACTGGCATGCTAACGACGTGTCCTACGTTGCACGCACTTTGTCGGTAAAATAATACGTGTATTTGTAATTTGTCGATAATGTTACAGATTGTAGAGGCGTCGTTTTTATCCGTGCGTAGAAATTATGTCGGAAATGCCGTACTTCTGCTAAAGGTCTGGAAATGCAATGCTTTTTTTATGTAATATAGACGTTGGTACAATACAATACGATTCTATTACATGTTTTTTTAGGTTTACAAAAAGATCCCCACATAAGCCAAAAAAAATTACACCATCTTCCCGAGGGGAACCATGGGGTGATGCGGAGCATCGGGGTGGTGCTGACGCTTGCTTGCGCCAACCCACTAACTGACGGGACTGTTGCTTCCATCACACTTCATCGGAAGAACGGAGTGAAGTGGAGTCAACAGCGGTGAACTGATGTAGCACGAGTAACTTTGAAAGTCTAATCAGACCGCACGGTAAAGCGGCGCAAAATGCCCTAACAGCGCTTGCAGGTTTCCTCGTCGAGACCGGGCTGGCCGGCGAGATCTAGGCTGCAACGGACGCGAGCGGTCGGGAAATGCTAGCAGACGACAGTCGCGGAGTTGCGGGGAAAGCTCACCCCACTAGAAAGGCCTGGCCTGGCGCTGCGACCTGCGCGCCGAAAACTTTCCTCCTTTCCCTCTTCCGGGGAAACACGGTTTCGCCTCAGACCCCGCCCCGGTCACGTGATTGGGAACGCGCGCAGCGCGCTACCGCTCACACTTGAAGGAGAGGAGACTAGAGGAGGAGAGTTGCGCATGCGTAGTGTGAGTGCGGACTACGACGCCGACGCCGCGGGACATAGACCCGAGCAAGAGATGCTCCGCATCTAAAAGTTTATGAGTAGTTTGGCAGGGTCTGTTTTTTAAGTGGGTTCCGGGTATGGTACACATCGCGACACTGTTAGCGCGAACACGACATCGTTGCATTTTCGCATTTTACTTCTAAATAGTATTAGCGAGCACGAAATTTTATCGTTTACATTATAGAACTAAATGAGCTCTTTCCGTAGCAATAATAACTTGGATGACATCCCTTGGTTGCAAAGAGAAAAACTGGAAAAACCGGCGATCGCTTGTTCGCGCTAACAGTGTCGCGCTCTGTACATATCGGCGTTCCGAAACACATTCAGAAGTCGGTACCGGATATTTTGGGCAAGTCTTGAAACTATAATAAATACCACTCGTTTCTTTGTTGTTCGTCGTCAAGGAACGCTTCGCGAACTTGGTATGACGTTCCGCTTTTCATGATTCTAGTTTCAGGACGCTAACGTAAGCCTATATCAGGCCAAACGACGGTTGGCTTCACCGCACAATGAGGACTCACGCGGCGGTGCATCCTTTGCAGGGTAAAGTTGTCCAGGAATGGCGTTTCAAGCGCAGCCTGACTGTCAAGTTCGGAAGGGCGAAATGTCTAGATTTCATATAAAATTGCACAAAAAAAAAGTTCTTTGATGGGCGCTGCAACGTTGGCTCCCGAATAGCCGCCACACAAGAAACTCTGTCTTTAAAATAAACGCGACAAGTACTAACGTCAGAGACTGACAAGTTTCGCATACTCATTTACCTGGTTGATTGAGTAAACCCCCAAATAAATGTTTCAGGAAACATTCATAGGCGACATTTCTGGCGACGTTGTAGGATTACAAAGTCCCCAAGTGTGAGAACTAGACAGTAAACATCTTCACATGACGAGCCCGATTTTCTTTTTCTATAAGTAAAACTGTGGTAAGCATATACTACAAAGCTCGGTCTTTAACTTTAGAGGAGACGATCCCAGAGACAATATTGACGGTGACAGCTTCGTTATGGGAGACGATTCGTATCGCATCCCAGGTGTGTTTCAATTAGGGTTGTTGCGGCACGTATTTTCGAAATGTCACGTAACTTCATGCTGTCACGTGACGCTATACTGTCACGTAACGCCACGGTGTCACGTGATGTTATGTCACATGACAGCTTGAAGTTTAGTGAAGATATTTCTCCGCAAAATTTATCGGAAAACTTTATTAGATATTTTTCGTATATTTAGCTTGTCATTTATTTCGCTCCCCTTTATTTTGTTTACTTATTTGTTTATATATACATATATTCATTTATTTGTATTGCGTAGTTTGATTTTGTATTTATTCACTCCCTTGAGCTTATAAAGGTGACGACGCCATATTATAATTCTAGTCAAGGTTTCAAACTTCCATAACGAAATTAGGATAGCAAATTGTAACGGAGCTATGACGATACCTGACAACTTTTTGGATGCTTCCTTAATGTTCCAAAATGTAAGCTAGCCTTAAGGCCGTCCAGAATTTCACTAGTCGTACTGTAGTTCCGTCATCCCCTAACGTCGGAGGAAACAAGCCTTCCAGACAGTCTGTGTTCTAAGTGAAGCCAGACATCAATATAAACGAATCCCAGAACATGGACACAGAAATAAGGTCTTTCCTGTCACGCATCACTTAGTAGACGCAACCTCATCCCAGTTTGTGGTCGGTCTTTGCTTCTTTCTCCCTTGTCCTCCCCTTGCCCTCTAACTGTAGAGAGGTTTGAAGTGAAGGCAGACAGCGAAAGCTACTTAGTCCGGAACCTCCCCATCGGAAATATTCATGAGGTTGGGGAACGTCTCTCCCCTTATCGCTTTCCCCACATATCTTGTTTTAAGTTCTATACTTTGAATCAATTTTCAGCTTATATGTTTGCTGTTTTTTGTTTTGTCTGTCTTCTGAAACCATGTGAAAAATACTATTTTTTGGTTGAGCTGGTTGGTGTTCAGACAAACTTCAAGTGCTGTGTTTGTTTTCAAATTTCGCGGATTTCTTTATTTAAAACACGGACATCTCTGACTTTTTTTTTGTTTTCAAAATATAGTTTTGTTTAGAGCTTCTTTACGTGCGAAATATTTTAATTATATTTATATTTGTGTGCTGATTCTCTATTTTATCACATTGGTAAAGTCTCAGTGTGATTTACATTTTTCTATTTTATATTCTATAGAAGCGATTGCAAAAGCCATACTTACAACTAACCGATTTTTTCTGCAGTTTCTGTAAGTTCATTTTACTTTTATACTTTTGTCCGACTTTAGTGAATCTCTTCTTTACATGCAAAAGTTTCCCTATTGTTTTACATTTTACGCCCTCCTAAGTTGTCTGTGCATTTACTTTTGAATCGACATGTTTTCTGCCTCCTGCTCTCATCAGTGTGCATATCTTATGCTCCCCTTCTACCTACGTTTACGGGTTACACTGTCCAACAACACAAAGCCAACTCTAGGTTCTGGTTATTATGTTTGTGATCTCGGGTTCGCTTAAATATTCCAGTATATTTTCTAAAACTGGCTAAAAATGACACCACCGATTTCTCTATTTTGTATTCTCTTTTTTTTTTTTGTAGTTCAGCAGGAACTGCGACTATCTCGGCTGGACGCAAAGTTTATTATGATGTTTTTTTTTTTTTAAAGTTACTTCAGTCGTTTGACATATTCATCGTCTCCTTTAGGTTGCCATTACTTCCACAGTACACATTTTATGGGAGAAAATATAATAGCTCTTGCTACTTGCATTCAACTAAGTAAAGAATCAAGGAAACCAAATTAAAAATACTGAGCGAGGTTTTGAAGGGGCCGCAGTAGATATAAATACGAATTGATAAAGGGGAAGAGCGTGTCCATAGAAAGGGGTCTCCGACATCCGGTATGGAACGCATAGCTCAATCTCATGAACCCTACAACCATGGAACGACCGCATATGCTACGTCCTATGTTGCTTGCATTTGGATGCTCTTTATGTGGTGGCCCCGCTCTTTGTGTATTGTCTTCCTCTTTCTTCATTATTAGGCATCTGATGACGTCTTTCAAGGAGTGTTCAGCGCTGCCGTAGTTCACAATACTAAGCGCACACAAGGCTCACGAAAAAAAAACAAAAAAACGTTTGGGTTATTTCGTGCTGGTCGTAATAATAAGTAACCTAATTATTCATAAATACTACTTGCCCAATAAACATAAAAAAGAAAAAAAAGTTTAGATACGTACTGTAGAACACTAGAGCATTGTGAAACTAAAAAAACAACGTAATAGGGTGATTTCAGATAAGCTCGACCAAAGGGTGGCTGGTCGACATTTTTAAATCAACTGATGTTTTGATATGCCATTGTCTAGTGTCTGGTATAAACGAATTCACACTTATTTTTGTCCAGAAAAACAATTTGGGTACAGGAAAAATCGCAAAGCATGAAGAGGTAGACAGTTGCATTAACTCGCACTGATGGAGGGGCCACGTTTGAAAGTGAATAACTAAAAGAATAATGTTAGAAGAATTCTAATACTTTTTTTAAAAACACACTATGGCTACAGCCTACTGGCAATATAAAGTAATATATTTATGTAAATTTTATTTAATTTTCTAAAAATTGCCAAACATGCCTGCTCGAACGACAAATGGCAAAATTCGGAGGCCTGTATCTCATGAAATAATTTAATCATTATCATATAATTTGCAGGTAGTATTTTACTTATACATGTCTATTATTTAAAAAAAAATAAGTTATTTGAGTGATAGGGTAGTCGGGATATATTTAGGCAAACATGGGAAAAAATCAAAAAACGAAAAATTCCGATGCAAATAAAAAAAAAACACCGCCTTCGATTTTTTTTTTAAATTTGGGTACCCTGTCATACTCTATTTCGGCATTCATTTCTATTAAAAACATGTTGCATCATTTTATTGAGAAAGAAGACACAGCTCCCCAAAGTAGGTCCTTTTTTCAAAGCCTACAGGTAGCAGTGCCCTATACGAGAGGTCACTCTGAGTTCCAGTTTCAGGAAACTAACGCATATCTTTCATATATTTTTATTCATATGAGGGCACTGACAACCAGAGAAACCGGTCACACATTAAAGTGTGGAGAAACTACTGTGTACAAAGAGCGATCATATTACGAACTAGTGATCCGAGAAAAGATCCCGCTGGCCATCAGTCACTGGAAACTTTGTTTACTTTATTTTCCTACGTCACCATATGCTCCTCTCTTTTACCCTCTGTAAAATAATTTAATTAGGACTTTATTCTTGAGTGAAAACGATGAAAAGGACATGCTAGATTGCGACAAAAACGAAATACCAAAACGAAGAGAACGAAGCGCGGGACGAGATCGCCTTAACGAATACCGAACGACGCAATGCACACCAAACGCCTCAACGGATCACAACGTTTCTCACCAATGTAAATATTGTACATAAACCTCTTTATTCCTCCTCTTAACGCTATTTAACAAAACCATGGTGCCGAAACCCTGGAGCTAATCGACAAGAAAAAACGTTCAACGCAAGCCACAATGACCTCGGGCAACCCAAGCAACCGAACAACGTGAACGACAGCGGCTGCTATGGAGAAGCTCAAGAAGAAGCGTGGAGTGAGCATTTTAATAGGAGCAGACTGCTATTGGAGGGTCACCACCGGAAACGTACGTCGCGTTAACCTTTCACTGACCGCAGTGGAGACAATTTTCGGGTGGTCTCTACACCCTCTATCACCATCTCTCTCTCTCTCTCTTATATATATCCCTGACGTATATCTAGAATAAAAACATATTCAAGCATTCCCTTTCTGCGTGATAGTGTTCTGTGGCTAGCAACAATCATTTCCTTGCGAACATCACAATTATGGAGCAATAGTTGACGGAAGTAGCAGGCGACACTCGTCGCTAGTTCTGGCAAAACGGCCGATACAATCTTTTTTCGCATTTCCCCGCTCGCTGTCAAGGATAAGGGGGGCTCGCTTCAACCAGCAATATAGACGATTGCAAGCAAGGAATTCTGGCCGCCGCCATTTCTTTGCTCGTGCGGTCAAGTGCATGCGTTTACAAGCTTGCCAATGCTGCGTTCACGCGCACGCTGCACATGCTTGCACGCATGGGGCACCAGTGGCGCGCCAGGCTTGCAATTGTCTATATGACCGCCGATGCCTGTTTACAGAGCAGCCGTGCCTGTCGCCATCCCACTCGCTGGCTTCACGGGCGATAATATCAGGCACAAAGAGGCACACCGACAGAGAGCACAACCCCCAAATACTCGAGCCCCGCCTAAATACAATAGACCGTAAACACTGTCGCCATGTTAACCTAGGAAAGGTTAACATGACGACAGTGTTTACGTTTTAGGTAAGGAAAAGCACGGCGTGTGGTAAGAGCCGGATCCTCACACGAGGTGGAAGGTGAGCCCTGAGAACCTGTCTGCTGCCCTAGAGTACTTCACAAAAGACGAGCTACAATGTTCGCGCCAAGGTCTCAACCAGGAGGACGTGATCCCTGTCATGTTCGACGGGGAGAAAACGTTCGTGCCAAAGCGCTTCCTGACACGCTCAATCCGGGAGGCCTTTCGTGTATACAGAGACAAGCATCCTGATTCCGGCGTTGGGCTAACGAAACTTTATTCCTTGTGCCCTAGATGGGTCAAATGTATTCCACACCAGGAAGTGTGCATCGGTGTGCGCTGCGCCAATTATTACCTTTGTTTTGCCGCTGTAGAGAACGTTACAGTCTCAACATTCAACACTGGTCAAATGAACTCAGCATTTCTGTGCAACCCACTAACAAGTCTGTGGCTTTAAGGAGACTATGATCACTGCCCAAAAGGCCAGTCTCTTACACTCGAAGAACTTCATATCCATAACCATATCAGGCAAACGCAAGATAAAGCGATCTACGATGAAAAGCAGCTGCATGCAACGCGAAAGCATTATCTTTCATTTTGACTTTGCTGAAAACTGGACCATCGAGCTTCCTGACAAAGTTAAAGCATACCACTGAAGAAAAAAAGTTACAACATTTACATGTGTAGTGACGACAAGAAAATCCACAAACAGCGTTGCTATCATCAGTCAGGACCTGCGTGACGACGTCGCTCTCACGTGCTTGGCTCTCGAAAAAGTGAAAGAGTGTGTTGAAAACAACGTTGCGGTATACTCGCACGTGACGTACGTAAGTGACGGGGCCGCCAGTCATTTTAAGAATTGCTACCAGCTTCACCAGTTTGCACAGAATGATTGCCCACAAGCCCAGTGCTAATTTTCTGCATCTGGACATGGGAAAATGCATGCGACGGAGTTGGCGGACTCGTGAAGCACCAGGCCACGCTGAACAACCTGAGAGAAAGTTCAATAAACGCAATTCAGACGGCCAGGACAATGGTGAGCGTTCTATTTGAGAAACTGGGTACATCTTGCGTATCTGGACGAAAATGAGCTTGTTCGGTATCGTCAACAAAAAAAAAAAAAAAGAAGAGTGGCTGACGGTGCGCGACTTTCCTGGCATTCATTCGTGGCACGCGTGGCGGCTGTGCAAGTCATCAACAGAAGGAACCTGTGACATATATGTAGAACGGACAGTCGGACCTGGTTAGAAGAAACTGTATTAAGTGGGTACATCGAGGAAAGGCTTAGTGTAAAGTGCCGAATTCGATGCCCCAAGGACTGCTCATTTCGAATGCCGGGTTATCTTATTTATCACAGTTTTCTTCACGAGGTATTTATCCTAATATTTTACTTGGTGATAGCTTATAATCTTTATCTAATCACTATATGAGAATCACAAAACGTTATCCTCGCGCAGGATAAAATATCTCGGCTTGCCACGATCCATTCGTACACCGAGAGTATCGAAGCTTTTACAGTCCGGCACGGCGGCACACCTCACCTGAAATGGTTTGTCTCCGGAAATACATAACTAACCAAAACAATTTTACTATTCTATCTTTATTTTTGTGTGTGGAAGGAAAGTTTTTTCTTTTTTTAATATAAATTATACCGGAAAGTAAAACTTCACACTGCATCATCTTTTCACGAATCACTAGTCTCTAATATGACACCTCTTTGTACGCTGTATGTAAAATACTGTATTTAGTTTCTCCTCACTTTTAGTGTGTGACCGATTGCTCTAGTTGTCAGTCACCTCATATGAATAGAAATATATGAAAGATGTGTGTTAGTTCTCTGAAACTGGAACTCAGAGTCACTTCTCGTATAGGGCACTGCTACGTGTAGGCCTTGAAAAAGGACCCTACTCTAAGGAGCTGTGTCTTCTTTCTCCATAATATGATACATGTTTTTAATAGAAATGAATGCCGAAATAGAGTATGACAGGGTACCCAAATTTTAAATAAATCGAAGGTGGTGTTCTTTTTTTACTGGCATCGGAAGTTTTCGTTGTTTGATTTTTTCCCATGTTTGCCTAAATATATCCCGACTATCGTAACACTCAAATACCTTATTCATTTTTTAAAGTAATATACATATATAAATAAAATACTACCTGCAAATTATATGATAATGATTAATTATTTCATAAGATACAGGCCTCCAAATTTTGCCATTAGTCGTTCGAGCAGGCATGTTTGGCAATTTCTAGAAACCAAATAAAATTTACATAAACATTATAACTTTATATTACAAGCAAGCTTTACCCATAGTTTGTTTTTGGAAAGTATTAGAATTATTCTAATATTTTCGTTTTAGTTATTCCCTTTCAAACGTGCCCCCTCCATCAATGCGCGTTAATGCAACTGTCCACTTCTTCATGCTTTACGATTTTTCCAGTCCCCAACTTTTTTTTTCTGGACAAAACTAAGTGTGGATTCGATTATACCAGACACTAGACAATGGTACATAAAAACATCCGTTGATTTAAAAATGTCGGCCAGCCACCCTTTGGTCGATCTTATCTGAAATCACCCAATATTTTAGTGCCATTGCTACGTGTAAGTGTTCTAGGTGTTGGTTTTTACGCATCACGCTTAACCTGACATCCCAAACACTGATTACTAGATGATTTTGCTTTAGTCTTGGAGACCTGGTTGGCGATTTAAGAACTGATTGCGACTAAACAACCTAATTGTACATGATTTAATAGTATTTATTATTTATTTATTTATTGATACTACCGGCCGCCGTAGGGCAGCCAAGGTAGGAGGGATACATGAATCAAGTTTTACGACAAAGCAAGCACAGAGTGTGGTAGCGCAGCAAAAAAAAAAACAAAAACACTTCACAAATATAATCACGAACACACAAAGAGAAGGAAAATATTCTTTTAGGGGGTATCAAGGCCTGAAACCTCAAAACTCTCGTAATTCGTTTATCAATGCTAGAAACAATGTTAAACAATTTGAAGAAACAATTTGTTTGGGTTATGTGTTTTCATCGTAACTTCCGGATGGTGCGAGCTGTAGGAGAAAACTCAATTTGCTAAATAATTATTTTTTTTTATATAGAGTTCGTGCCCTCTGTTTTTTTGTTTTGGCGCTCTCTCGCCGTTTTGAACACTTTCTTGGTAGCCTATGGGTACACACAAACGTACCTTTTCAACTAAAAGTACCATTTCACGTATTAAAATAAAAAAGAAAAAATCGGTACCAACCTTCTTTCTAACAGAATATAAACGAAAGCGAAAATCGTTCTCGAGCAAGTTTAATAAAAACTTACTGACATAATTGTTTTTGTTTAATAATACCTCTACATTCAGAAAACCCGCACTCATACTAAACAAAGCCGATATTAAAAAAAAATACTAAATATAATAAAGCACGTAGTTGAGGCCATACATTACCCTTTCCAAGATTGTGATTTTTTCTATATGGAAACATGCTTGTCGACGTGGGCTCGAACATAAATCTTTTTTTTTTTTTTTGCATGGCAAATACATCACACTTCAAACTCTTTACTTTTCAGCGTTTAAATTAATTAAGCCACTTTATCATTTTATTCCGCTTTAAAGACCGATTGTATTTCACAACCAATATAAAATCAAGCGAAAACAAGGAACTGCATAACATAGACAAAAGTGAACCTATTTTATATACAGGCGCAAGTTTTCGCCATCCCCCCAAACTTTTTTGTTATTTCGGATTTAGTGTAGCACAAAAAAGGGGGCTGCCGTGTCTAGAGTGTACAAGAAACAACTACGACACTGGAACCCTAAACGTATTCAAAGTATCCTCGGCATGAATATGACATCCATTAGCTGTGCTGACTAAACGCTCGCATTAATGTTGCCTAAAATGGACCTGCAGTTTCAATTTTGAATACTTCTGTCTTCCTGCGCACTGAGCCCTCGCAAACTATCCAATTTCCTGCCTTGATGCTGGAGACAATAGATATTATCTAAAATAAATTAAACAAGATAAGTCCGGTGGCTGCGTGATGTGGAAATGGAGGTTAGAAAGGTTATTGCAGATAACGTAAAAGTAATTTACATGCCGGCTAATAAGGTGGGGGACTGGGCTATTGTAGGTATACGTTATTCATGATATTGTGGCGGCACGTGCCCTTTGCCAAAACAACAATCGCCGAAGCTCCTGCAGGCCTCGGGGATCGACAAGTTGAAGAGGAGGAAAAGGAGGGACCCGAGCTCGGTGGATGCGCGAGGATCGAAGGAACAGAGCTTTATATGCTCTTTTGCATATAAACATATGCATAGCGAAGCACTAGATACTTTATCTAAATGGGATATATATATATATATATATATATATATATATATATATATATATATATATATATATATATATATATATATATATATATATATATATATATATATATATATATATATATATATATATATATACAGGGTGTTTCAGAGAACTCAGGCCAAATCGCTCCTGCGATAACTACTCATCGCAACGAAAAAAGGCTTGTGTCGTTTTAGTCCTGGGCCAGGGGCCCATTTAGGAAAATTACTAAAGTCCGGGATAATTAAGTTGTTAATTAGTTTTGCGTAATTAACTTTTTAAATATTGTGTTTGAGGGCATAGTCTTAATTAGAAAATTGCTCAGCATCGCCGAAAAACACAAAATCAACAAATTGCAGAACGATAGAAGGCACGCGAAGCATCTTACGGCTTTCTGAAAAACCACACACATTCGACGGGTTTTTAAGTTTCGGTTTGCTATCGGAGCGCATCTCGGCCCCGGCAGCACCGCGTCCCGAGGCGAGATAGTGCAACCAGCCTCTGCTGCGTCGCGCGATGACAGCGCAGCAGAGGTTGGTTGCACTATCTCTCCACGGGGTACGGTGCCGCCGGGGCCAAGATGCGCTCCGATAGGAAACCGAAACTTAAAAACCCGTCGAATTTGTGCGGTTTTTCAGAAAGCCGTAAAATGCTTCGCGTGCCTTCTATCGTTTTGCAATTTGTTGATTTAGTATTTTTCGACGATGCTGAGCAGTTTTCTAATGGAAACCATGCCCTTAAACGCAATATTAAAAAAGTTAATTACGCAAATTAATTAACAACTTAATTATCCCGGTATTTAATAATTTTCCTAAATGGGCCCTTGGCCCAGGACCAAATCGACACAAGCCTTTTTTCGTTGCGATGAGTAGTTTTCGCAGGTGTCGACAGCAAAGCGCCGCGACACCAGAGCGCACAACGGGAAAGCGTCGCGACACGAGAGCGCGTGCCATTAGAGCGCGCGTCACGAGAGCGCATGTGAGCGCCTTGTTTTCTGGGATCGAACGCTTTAAGACATTTTATTGGTTGAGTACGCAAACCTGATTGAAGTAAAAAAAAAAATACAATTGTATGGCTAAACGCCGTACAATGTAACCAAACATTCTGCGGGCATACCCTTTGCAATTACCGGACACACAAAAAAACAAGAAGGACAAGGTCATATTCCATTAACCTTTTGGCCCTGCTAAAAACGAGTTAGCTGCGTTAGAGACGTCTCCTTCTGTAGTTTTTCTTCGGCTTCAAAGTTTCCAAATTTTCCGCCTCACTCTCGCGTTTGCACATCATGATTAGCTATCACCAGCTCGCCTGGACATTATCTGTCTTGTCCGAATAACGTTTGATACTGAAAAACGTAATGCAGTTCATGGGAACGTGAACCCTAAGCTTTTTTTCTCTTTCCCCTTATCTCTGAACAAAGGGCTGCTTCTTTTCACAGGTTCGAAAATAAATTTCGAGAAAAATGGAAAGACTGCCTCTTCATCGCACAAAACCTGAACGAAGAAAATACAATCATTGGAGAGGACAACCTTTGTGTTCGTTCACTGGAAAGCGGGTTAAACGTTCAGGTTTAACCCGAATTTTTTAATGACACACATGCGAAGTTCCGGGACGCGATTCTACAGATACGGTGAAAGAGATTCCAACTTCCATGTAGGTCGGCCTTTGTTCATACGTAACAAAGGGCAATCTGTCCATCAAGAACACCGATCGTTATTGGGAGAAATCCTTCCAAGGTTGGGTCAGCCGTCAACCGTGGGTATCATAATAATAATAATAATAATAATAAATCTTTATTTTACGTGCCCACAAACAACTTTACAGTCTATGATGTGGTGCACACAAAGAAAATTAAAACACAGCACTATATCAAACATTAAAATACATGTCACAATGAAAATATAAACAGATAACAGAAACTGAAAGACTATACAGAACCCGCCTTACAATAGGTAATTCAATGACATTCACTTTCGCACATAAAACATAAACTGGTGTGAACAAAGAAAAATGTCGAGATGGGTCTTTTTAAATGCTAATTGGATATAAAAGGGGAGCTGGGCACTGCGGGCGTTCGTGACGACTAAGTCGGATCTTCCAACGGAATGCTGTTCAGGACTTTGAAAAGCTATCAATCACGAAGTCTAAGAAAAATCATCCGCTTTTGCAACAGAACGGTTATTCCTATCGCCTGGCTAGCCTGAACGAGAACACCGGACAGAGAACATGGAGGTGCTCATAAAAACGCTGCAGCGGTCGAGCCACAACAGCAGGTTGGGACAGTGCACTGACCCTTGTCAAGGTAAGCAAACGGTTATTGTACCTTAATACTTCTGTCTCTAGAATTTTTCATTTGTCAGAACTTGATTATATGATTGAGCGATTACGTACGTTATTGTACTCCGGCTAGCACCGAGTCGCCTTCAGTGTGCCATTTTTATAACATACTTTTAATATATCTGCACATTTGCGCAGACCACCGGCGTACACCTAGGCTCAACCTGCCGAATCCCGATGTCTGTCCGGCAGAGGAGGTGATTGCTGCGGTCAAGGAGAAAGTCAGGACAACCGATTATCAACCGCGAATGATGATTGCGCAAGCTACCACGGTCTAATAAGTAAGCAGAGATATTTCACCAGGATTCTAACTAAACGTCACGATGATTTGCAAGTGCTTTGGATAATCGTGGTCATTCGGTCATCACAAGGCATGCTATGAATTTATAGACGACGACCTGGACTAAAAAATATACAATAAATGTTTATTTTCCTCTTCTCTTCTCGAGCAGCCCCAATTACTTTTCTTACGTGGTGTTCCTGACTGCACAAAATTGAGGATTTTTTATTTCAGGTTCTGAGCGGCTGCAGCTTCCCTCGGTAAGCGCCTTGGCCCGCTCAGCACTAAGGGCACGCCGCGCCTTAAACATGCCGCTGCCTGCTCCACAGCACATTCACGAAATCCACCTCAGCAGCTGGCTTGAATCGCTTCCAGACGGGCGATCGTTCTTACTGTATGACTTTGGCGCAGAAGACAAAGATCGTCTATTCATGTTTGCGACGGACGAGAACCTTCGACTCCTCAGCGAGTACGCTGACTGGTTCGCCGATGGCACTTTCGACGTCTCGCCATCGCTCTTCCATCAGGTACGACGCACGCTTATGTTGCTATACATATGTAAGACCTGGTGGTGTTAAATTTTTGTTCTCAACATTTTTATGTAACTACAGTACGACACTTCCATCCCATCATGTCGCTTCCAAAATAGTGCGTCCTTACTTTGCAGGTGTATACCATCCACGGTCTAGTTCATGGCAAGGCGCTACCGCTAGTCTACTGCCTGATGACCAAACGGAGCCAGGAAGCCTATGGGCGCGTTTTCAGGACACTCAAGAAACTTTGCCCCCGGCTGGCACCTCAGACGTTAATGATGGATTTCAAAGTGGCGGCGAAAGCGAGCTTTTCAGTCGGTGCTCCCGACAGCCAGAGTGACGGGCTGCTTCCACCTAAAACAGTCGTTTGTTCGCCGGATGCAGGAGGAGCACCTTATCGTCAGGTAAATAAGTCAAAATATGAAGTAAATATTGAGCTCTCAGGTATGAAATATTCTACGCAGATATTGTGGGGACAGTGACTTGCGCAGAGGAGTGAGCATGATACCGGCACTGGCGTTTGTCCGACCCGGGGACATTGAGCGAGGTAAAGGAAATTTTTAGTACTGGCGGACAAGGCCTCGTGCGTTTCATATCAACGTCGTGCAAGACTGATTTCCGTTACTTTTCTGGATTGGTTCTCGTTAAATCTGGTCTTAGCTCTGGAATTTATATACTTTGCTTTTGTAATTATTAGCATTTTGCGTTTGTTTTTGTTCAGGACTGAAAGAGCTCCAAGACGATGCTCCCTCAACAGACGACGGCCTCAACAAAATGTTCGCTTAGTTCGAGAGGACTTACGTGGGCTCCAACATCGGAGGGAGCCGCTCGCGTAGACCAGCACTTTTCCCGCATGACTTCTGGAGCTGCTACGAACGGATCTCCGAAGGGCTCCGTAGGACCAACAATCATGTCGAGCCCTGGCACAATGCATTCCAGAAATCTCTGGGGCTGCATCATCCGGACACGTACAAGCTAGTGGCCGAATTTCTAAGGGAGCAGAGCTTGACAGAGCAGAATCTGGCGGATGTACTTCGTGGAGAGCCTCAAAGGAGCAGCAAGGCCACCTACGTCCGCGTAGCGAAGAATCTGAGCAAGCTAGTTGAAGAGTACGACCAAAGCTGCGTGCTAGAGTACCTCCGCGGTGTCACGCAGTCGTTCAGTCTTTAGAATGTTTTTTTTTTTAATACTATGGAACTGTAATTGATAAACAACTATATTTCCGAAATTCTGTATCTTGCGTCTTCATTACGAGTTTGTGGAAATTGTATTTTTTAGACTTCCCAAAGGTCTGCGTACTCAATCAATAAAATGACGTAAATCGTTCGATCTGAAAAAAAAAAAAACGAACAAGGCGCGCACATGCGCTCTCGTGACGCGCGCTCGTGTCGCGGCGCTCTCCTGTCGCGCGCTCTCGTGTCGTACAGCCCCCTCGAAGACCACTCAGCCAATTTTTTTTTCTATTTTTTTATTCCTTTAAAAAACTTATTTTTACATCTTAATCTCCGTTTCTTGAATTTTTTTTTTTTTTTTTGCTTCGTTTTGGTTGACTAGACGACTGGACCTTTTTTTTTTTTTTTTTGTCCTGTTCTTTGGCGTCAATCAAATGTTAACCTTCTACATTCTCAGTTCTTATGTATATTTTTTATTGGTTTTTGAAGTGTACCGTTCTCTTTGATTGAGGCATTCAAAATCACATAAATCCTTTTATAATTAGCTCTTTATTGCAAAAGACAGATCTGACGGTTTCTTTCAGACCTTGAGTTTAGAGTGGCTTTAAAATGAATCTCTTCCACGGAAATTGTGCAATTTCTGTCGAAAGATTCGGGTTACAACATGCTACGCTTTGGAATAAATTGCATCATCTAGAGCGCTCGCTTTTATTTTATTTTAATTTATGGAAACGTTTTTTTTATATACATATGAATTCCTCGTGAGCATGTGGTACCTCTTTATTCCCTCATAAAAATCCGAGTGCTCCAAAGCTTATGTTGATTGACCTATACGTGAAGGGTATTAAAGTTTCCTAATAAACATTTTAATTATTGTTTCTTATAAACAACGACAGACTGTTCCGTTGACTGACGACAGGCTGCAGGTTCCAGGAGAAAGACATCAAAGTATAGCCGCAGAATAAACGCGAGATAGATGCGTTTAAAAACGGTTTTGTCTAGATCGTTTCTTTGCACCTTTAAATAGGCGGTGCGGAATATAAAGATACTTTAGACAGTTAACATGCATTTTTTTGCTGGCCACCTTGAACATTACAATCCATTTTGTCGATTTTTAATGCTGTTAATTTCAGTCTGGCTGGGTTATTTTTTATCCTAGTTATACTCCTTTAGAAGCCTCTTGAGAAACTATAAAGTGCGCGAGATCTGGATAATCATTCCCTGAATCTTGCGTAAGGTAGAAAATACCTTCAATCTGCTCAAAACTAAACTAAAAAAGAAACATGCTATGAAGTGTGCTTTAGTGCGCCCGTGGCGCGATTTGGCAGCAGGGGGTTTGTTTTATATTTGTGCATAAAGGGTTTGAGTGTATTAAAACGTCCCTCCAGAAATCTGTCGTATGGCTGCCCAGTAGTTTCTTCTGAGTAGATTGAGCCTAACTGTTGGCGTTAGGCCGAACGCGCAACTTTAGATGAATCATCGAGGTTGGACAATAATTTTTATCTCGCTGTTTGTTTCGAGCATGCATTTTATTTAATGTTGCATTTGCCTGTTTATTGTCAGAAGTTCTTTTGTACAACTACGAATTTCGTGTTTTGAGAAACCCACCCGGATGTCCCTCACTGTACAATTTTCACCCTTAAGCTGAGACTGCAGTCAAAATCTACAATCGCTAGCTAGCCGGCGCTCCTGGCTTTGAGACGTGCATTTCTAGCGCGAGTGCTCGTTCTGCGGAATAACGCATTAAAGCAGCGACCTTGAGCTCTCGTGCTTCTGGCATTGACTGCAGTCTCAGCTTAAGGGTGAACGGAGTATGCGGCGTGCGTCCAAGACATTATAGCCGAAAAAGTGGCTCCAATGTAAAGCGTGGGTTTTAAGCTCTGCCAACATTGTTTTAGTTTAAAATTAATTGCTCTACAGGTTAGTCTCAGTAGGTTGTCGGCAGGAATCTCGCGTTTTGTGTTACAAGCACCTTGTGCATGAGCGCGCAGGGAAGCAGCCATAGCACTTGTCTTCGTGTCAGTCCTACGCTAACGCTCGCTCTTGCTTTTAAGGCACGTTAACACTTGCGACTTGCAGCAGTGGCGCGACCAACTAGCGACATGCGACAAGGAACCACTGACATTCACACTTGTTGATTGCTGAGTCGCTACCGGTAAGTCGTTTCTCGGAAGCTCGCGAGAGCCGCCGTCAATTTTGTCCTTCCCGCTACACCTCGGGGTGGCGTTTCGCTGCTTCCCGTTTTATTTGTCACATGCGTCGTTGACGCCGCAGAAGAAAAACTTCAAAACCGTACAGTGACAGCACGATCGTTACAATGGCGTGCACCAACTAGAGCTTTCGCGGTACGGTACGGTACCGGTCAAACAAAAAGCCTCGAATTTGCTGACAGGGCAATTTTTTTTTCGGGCGCTCGCTCAAATAGGGGTGCTGCTTGTTATTAAAGAAAGGGGTACTCTTTAATAACGTTGACCAGAGCCGGCGCAGAAACCTCCACCTGTATCCACGACCGCAACGGGCGAGTCGCGTTTCAGAAGCTCTCGGAAGCCGCCGTCGATTTTGTCTTTCCCGCCAAAGCTCGAGTTCGCGATTGGCTGCTTTCCAAGTGTGTTGTCCCACAGCTACACATGTGTTGTTTTTGCCATATAAAAAATATTCGTCATGTTGACTTGGGTTTTTCAAAACCTTACAATAAAGCAGAATCGCTACCTCGATGTGCACTCACTAGAGCTACCTGCGGTACAGTTTGTACATATCAAGCCAAACGTGGCCCCGATTTGCTGCCAAGTCTAGATTTTTTTTTAATGCGCTAGTATTAGAACGCTTGTTTTGACTAAAAGCCTGGCGGTGTCTTTCGTTTGTCAGCTACAGGGAGAAAGAGAGAAGGAGCAGGAAAGAGTGACGCGCGTACAACGCTCTCATTGATCCGAAGCGCTGATGTCAGCACGCGTTAACCTCTCCCCCTCCTTCTTCCTTTGTCTCCGTGGCTCACAAACTGAAGGATAACGCCAAGGTTCCGTCAAAACGAGACTTTGGTTTTCGTCAAAGTTACGCGCGCAGCTGGCTCAGATTCAGAGTGAAGGAGGCGTCGCGCAACACCCCCTAGATAACAAAGCCTTATCTGGTGAATGAGAACGCGTCATCAAAAAAGGCAAACGCTGGACACAGATTGGAAACGAGTGCCAAGTCAGCGCTCGGTTTCGAGTCAAGTTTCAACTTTGAGCCGAACGTTAACGTAATCGTCGTGCCCAATCGTGTCCAATCTGGGCCCAGGGTAGGCCGTCTCTGATGGCGTCATCTCATCCAGCACCACGGGTTTGTTATCTAGGAGGTGTTGTGCCGCGACGCGGTGGAATGCGGGCACAGCGGCGTCCCTGGGGTCAGCGGCCCCCGGGGCGGCTTCCTTTCGCGATCCCCCCTCCCCCCCCCCCCCCCTTCCACTGCCCAACCGCACCCCCCTGAGCTGCTGCACCCGGCACGGTTCGCCCTCTTGCCCCCGCCCCGCCCTTGTGACGCCACTGTACGCGCGTGAACAGTTGCCGCTATGCCGTCGCCGGTTTTTCTTCGCTCTGGATTGCCGTAGCAGTGGTGCGTGGGCTGGGATGTGTGTGTGTAGTTAAAACGATGGATGCGGGTCCCTCCACGAGTGATATGAATGTGGTTCCTTCCACGAGTGGTATGGATGTGGTTCTTTCCACAGTTGATATGGATGACCGTATCCAAAAGCATCGACCTACTCTGACAGGCAGAGAGTACAAAAAAATGTGTGAAGAAAGGAGACGTCTACAAATCTCTATAAGGCGAAACTAGAGCCCAGCTCTTGAGGAGGAGGGGAGGGTACGGAGGGGAGGGCATGCCCCCCCTCCTTTTCCATGCCTTCTTCTCCTCCCCTCCTCCTCCTCGTCCTCCTTCAACTACTCCTCCAATTCAGTTTTCCCGCTAAATTTAGCTGGAAAAACGACGTCACATGAGTTTGTGTCACGTCACACATGAACAAATTCAGTTTCTCCGCTAGATTTAGCGGGAAAATTGACGTCCTGTGACCTCAACACCAATTCAATTCCCCGCTAAATTTAGCAGGGGATTGAATTGGTGTAGAGGTCACGTGATGTCAATTTATCCGCTAAATCTAACGGACAAATTGAATTTGTCCCCTAAATCCAGCTGAGAAACTTAATTTCTCCGCTAAATTTAGCGAGGAATTGAATTGGTATGGAGGTCACGTGACGCCAATTTTTCTCCTAAATCTAGCGGAAAAACTGACATTGTCCGTTAAATCTAGCGGAGAAACTTAATTATTTTCCCGCTGAATTTAGCGGGGAACTTAATTGGTGTTGAGGTCACGTGACGTACATTTTTCCGCTCAATTTATAGCGGTTACGCCGATGCCGATGCCGCGAATCCTGGAAACGGGCGCCTAAGAGCTGCGCTCTAAGATTACAGAAAGATCCATGGCGGATTCTTAGGGAATCCGTTAGCATGACCCTTGCGAAATGCCACACACGTCCCCTTTTGGGAAGTGCTAAAGCCCGTTCATACACACGCAACCGAGTTCAACCGAGAGACAAGACCGGTTTTTAAACCTCTTGTGACGTCTTAAAACTGGATGCTCTGCAGCGGAGCTGGTATCAAGTGTCACAAAAGGCTTACAAACCGGTCCTGTCTCTCTCGGTTTTACTCGGTTGCAAGAATTCGAACGGTGCTTAACACTGACCCCGTAATGAGACCAAAAAGATGGGGGGGGGGGGCAGTTTTTTCAAGTCGGTTTGCTTCATTTATAAAACAATCGGTATTCTTTAATAGCGCTGATCAGATCCGCCGCAGAGAACTCCACGACCTTGTACCCATGACCGCTATCGCAAAACCGAGGCGTTGGTTGCTTCTCCGCAGAAGTGCGTGCCGCACCGCGTTACGTCCGTGGCTTCGCTGATTTTTCAGCGGACGGGCGACTCGGCTACCAGTCCCAAAAATCGGTCTGGAAACGACGGCCCTAGTATGGTCGCTTTTGCAACTGCGGCTCTCGCTTGGACTTACGACTTGACACTATGAAAGCATCTTTTCGCCGAAATCAAAGCACGCAACTTCAATTACTTTACCCTGTTTGGAAATAAGAATGACGCATTAAGTCCTTATATATTTTGCTTTTTACCGCTTTATCTCTTGTGAACCGTGACTAGCTTGGATCATGATATTTGTCATATTGAATGCAGCTTGGTTTAAATAATGTGTTATTGATTTTCCCTCTGAATTTAACATTGCGCTCAGTGATTAGTAGTTCTAAACATTCTCAAAAAATGCATTAAAAAAAAAGTTTGCTAGTTTGTTCACACGTTTTTATAAAATTCTTCCACCGCGGCGGCAGAAAAAAAATAGCAAACCACTTCCTGTGTCCGAGCATATCTTGCTGAGGCTATTGAATTTTCACTGTGACGAACTCAAAACGTATTTAACACGATATTCGGGGTCGACTAGCTGATTAAAAGGCATAATCTCACAATTTTATTTTCTAATTTCAGAAAACTGATTTAAACTTTACTAGAATGTTTGTGTCTGGAAATAATAACAATACTTTTTGGGTTTGTTTTGTGTTTTCACTACTTCGATAATATTCGTCTTCGGCTGGTTTGTCTCATAATTGCTTTGTCTTCTGGGAACCGAGATGAAGCTCCATTCCCACAGGAATATCCGCTGTCCTAATGTCTATGTTGCGCGCTTATCTGTTGAAACAAACATCTTGGAAACCCATCTCAGGGTTTCCAAGATGTAAAACATTTCCGCTGGAAACGTTACAAAGGTTATTAAAATCAAATTTATTTGTTTAATTGTTACGATGACTCAAACATTAAGCGAAATTTTGCTATTTTCAGAATCCTTCAACTATATTTTAGATCAGAATTTAGGATTTCACGAATTCTAGTGTAAGAAAAAAATAAAATAGAGGGGTGTGCTCCTACCTGCATCCTTCTTTTTTGACATGCGTCTTCTTCCTGATTTTGTTTGTTTCTCTCAACTTTCAAATTGTATGAATCAACGCTCGCCAACTAAGGCTAGAAACAAATATCAGTTTCCCTCACTGAAAATAAAAACCGGCATCATTTTGGCAAATCGTGCGAAAACAAAATACCTATAAGGAGAACATTCTTATATATACAGTGTATTCCGCGTAATTTGAGCAAAGGTGTAAAAACATGTTGCGGCACTTTAGAAAGACGAAACGAAACAAATAGGGTTGTTCATTGTTTGAACCGTGTCAGGCTTTTTCCTTCTATTTCGTCAAATTAACTAAGTAATTAAGATTAATTAATAAACTGTGAAGTGTTTAATCTAGAACAAAAAGACAAAGTTGAAGAGCGTCCTCAGAAACATCCAATTTAGTGGTTTTTATCAAGAAACCTAAACACCTTTTTTATGGGCTTCGAAAAAAGTTTGCGAATTATGAAAAAAAAAACGTGTGACTTTGTGCATGTACACATTGTATTGCAGCGCTCTCAGTCGTGCTTTGAATAAACTAGGCCTGCATGCTGAATAGAGGCACTGTTGACTGGGCGCTCTTGACAAATTGGCGTTTTTTCTTCTTCATCATTAGGGCCTTTTTTTTTTTTTGCAGCCCGTAAAACGAATTGTATTATATACCGGGTGTTTTTGTGAAGACTTTCAGACATCCTAAAATTAAGGCGTTTGAAATAAAAGAGAAACTGTCTTCGGGAGCAAACTACCAGCCACAGCGGACGTCAGGAATTGCCAGAAACATACTAATTACCAAGCTAATTAATTAAAACTTGTTACATAACTTTTTAATTAGTGGAAATAGACATATGGTTCCAATTACAATGTTGCTGAGCGTTATCGAAAACCACTAAATTAGTAATTTTCAAAAAGACTTTGAGTGCGTGAGAAAAGTAGTAGCGCACTAAAGGTACCTCTCGTAGAGCAGGTACAAGGCTGGGACTAGATAAGAGGCGGAAAAATCGCGAGGGGCGCTTTACCGCAACCGCTAGCCTTGTACCTGCTCCACCAGTGGTAACTTTACTGCACTACTACTCTTCTCACGCGCTCAAAGTCTTTCTCAAAATGACTGATTTAGTGGTTTTTGATAACGCTCAGCAACTTTCTAATTGGAACCATATGTCTATTTCCACTAATTAAAAAGTTAATTAACAAATTGTAATTAATTATCTGGCTAATTTGTATGTTTTTGGCGATTCCTGTCGTCCGCCGTGGCTGGTAGTTTGTTTCCGAAGACAGTTTCTTTTTTCTTTTTTTCAAACGCCCTCGTTTTTAGGATTTTTGAATGTCTTCGCAAAAACACATGGGCGGGGACAACGACACTGACATGAGTAACGGCGTTCAGGGAGGACAGCTCAAAAATGTAAAACAAGAAAAGCTACTCAACGTTGAATGAATGAAAAGAAACAAGGTGAAATTTCAGACATGCAAAAATTCACTTTTTTCAGCGTTCTCATATCAGATTAACCTCCCTCGCTTCCACTGAAACGTGACAGTGGCAACATCAGAGGAACTTTGGTGATCGAGCGGTGAGCAGTGCATTGTATTTTCGCCTAAAGCTCACGTTTCTAAAGATGGAATGAGCAAATGCAAAAACTAAAAACCAAAATGTCATTACTAGGTCTTTGGTTTTGTTTTCGAATTCCAATGGACTAAGTAGAAACGGCAAGAGTGATGCATATTTTGTTAGTATGAAAATAATGTAGATACTAACTCAAGCTGCTAATCTACATAATCACCACAGAGGTTCAAGCAGTTGCGATGATGGGACACAAAATGTTTTATGTGCCCTCCACAAAAAAAAAAAAAACTAATTTACGCTACGGCGTAACGTGTGTCACAGCGACATCAACTCGGGGTACGCGTAATTTTCTATTCTTCAGGCACAGTCGTCGTCTCAGCGTCATCAGATGAGCATGATTCTGAACATTTTCATGCCATTTTCGCTTCCGCTCTCTATTTCGAATCACTCCTGTATGATAGCTCAAATATAGCGAACTGTATTAAGTCGCGCATAACTCACATACTGGGTGCACAAATAAAAAAAAATTAAATGATGCAATAATATCAATGCTGAATACTTGATGGGGAATACATCATTTACCCTCAAGAAAGATCTTACATCTATAAGAAATTTGTTTTTCCGATAAACGTATATGGTCAAATAAGATCATATAAGAGATACAAGGACCTTATAAGAACATAAGACCAAAATATAATTATATAAGAAATTAAAAAGAAGTTATAACTACTTATGTAATATTATATTGTTATTATATGTTCGTACAAGGTTTATAAGGTTTTTGTATGTCATATTATCTTATTTGATCATATGTATTCATTGGACCAAGAAATTTCTTATACACAACATATTTCACTAGGGCTATTGTGACGCTGTGCCTTTTAAACCAAATAAAATGCGAATGAGATTTAAATACTTCAATTTCTCTTTGCCTTCAAATGGTCACAAATATATGTAAAAAAACGCGCATGACGTCACGTAATGTACCAAATAATTGTATTTTGCAAAGTAGCACCGGCAACGTATGACTGAACCAATAAGAAAGAATGCCGGATGATGTCGAAGGGGAGCAACGGGATATGTTGCTCCCCACAGAGTGACTGACGCTCCCCTTTCCCTGTCAAGTTCATCCCCACCCCAAGTCCTGTGGGAACAGCTCCGAGGATTGAAAGGGAAATGTATTCTGACAAGGAAACAGCATCATGGTCGGGGCCTAAGGGTGGTAGTATTCCTCACAGTTCATTATGAAATCGAAGGGAAGAGGGTTACTGGGGTTACTATCGCTAACAAGGCTGACAATTCTTTTTCGCTATTTAATTCGGCTGGGACGATAACAAGGCAAACAATCATCGGACAACAAATGATGGATTGGGTTATTGTAATGAATTGGGGAGATGTGGGGTCGCTAATTTATTTGGTTTTTGCAAGCTGATTAGATATTCTCATATTGCAATCTTTTTGTTCGGCCTCTGCCCCCGCCCCATCCAAATTTTACTATGTTTTTGTCTTGCTTTGCAAAGTCAGCTGCGATTCATTATCATGTCGTGAGAGGTGTTTTTATCAAATAACTAAAATATTTCAAAACACTCCAAATATATAAAAAATATGCTAGAGTAATTTTGTTCTGAATCTGCATGAATAATTAAGTCTTTGGCTTGCCCTGTTAACAAATACCCGAAAATGGCGTTATCTAGGAAAAGGTAAATCTGTCAAAAATAAAAGTAAATATTACTACGGTTGCTTCAGACTAGCTAACTCACATAAACGTGATAACTAACTTATAGCCTTCTAGCATTAAAAACGCGGCACAGGGTACAAAGAAACCAATAAAACACGTGGTAGAAAGAAATAGAAAAACACAAAATGAACAAGCCACGCGAGTACACAGACTTGAGTCAAATTAAAGAAGTCACGTTGTTTAAATAGAAATATAAAACACAAAAAGCTCTAAAAATATAGGTTGTGTTTACAGCAGGAAGCTATATTATAGATCAATTATGTACGCATAAACCCGGATACTAAGAAGATAAAGGTGTACCCCTAAAAGCAGATAAGATCGAAGAGGACTAGACATACCTTTGGTTTGCCAATGATATTTCTGATTTATTCTATCTACCTTCTAGTAATTTCTTTGCGGCTAACGTTTTCAACTTCTCAGCTGTTGTAGTTTGTGCTGCGTCTTAGCTTTTAGTTTGAGTGACCCGGAATGTACCGTATTTCAGTGTTCCAAACACATGTTTACTTGAATAGAGGTAAACTCGTTCGCTTAAAATGTTAGAATTTACATTTACCACCGGTTATTGCGACTGCTCACGTGCTTTCTTAAAAGTGGGGAGAAAGTGGATTATATTTATTTGCGGAATCGGTAGAAGGTCTCTCCGATTTTTATAACTGGACACCTAGCCCGCCAGAGAAAGACCTAATTTGGAAGAAGCTTGGCAATCCTGAGAAGGTTTTGCTCCAACGCGTTAGCTTGTACCAGAAAACTTTTCTTTGTCGTTTGTATTATCTTTTTTCTGGCTCGCTCCATAACCGGCAAAGTGCCATACTTGAGCCAAAGGTGCCACGTGTGAGCTAAAGAATCATCAGTGAAGCCTAAATCTCGCACATGTTTGGCATATTAGGGCAACGATACTCAGACTGTGACCAAAAAAGGTCAGGTTTGGCTCTAGCTTGGCTTCTTCGGGCTTTTTAAGTCCCTAAATTCCCACACGAAAACCAAATTTTTTCCCAAAGAACTTTGCTGCCTGGGTACGGTTGATCCACGTTCAATGAAAGAGCGCGAGTGTGACAATATTGGGTGCGATAAAGGGCGTAGAAATCACGGTTCATACACAATATGTTCACGGCAGGAAATTTCAAAATGGTGAAGAATAGCTGAACACTTGCGTGTGATTGCGTTATTTTTTTTTATTTTTAGAGAACAAGATACTGAAAGATTGATTTAGTTTTGGACATGTAAATTGTTTCTAAAGGGCAAAAATGCTTTCACAGTGTTTTGTATTATACATATTTTCCTAGAACTGACAAAGTTTTCAACACATTTTTATACGTATATCACACAAATCTAAATCAGTATGCTCTAAAGTATGCTCTGCTACAGACTAAAGAAATAATATTTAGGAATAATGTATTTTTCTTTCAAATAAGTAATTGGTCCTTCTATCCAAGGACTACATTCATTGGGATCACAAAACGGCTTATAATGATTGCTACGTTCACTAAACGTAATTCAACTATATGCTCTTGACATGAAGAAACATCGTTGTTTAAACAAAGTCGTTTGCAAGATGGAAGTTAGAGGCTTGCGATTCAACATTGAAACTATAAGTTAGATTTATTGTGTCCAAGTTAAGAATTATACTTTTCCGAGTGTAACAATTTCGTGTTTTGAGTCAGGATTGAGTAATTTATAAGAAATTCCCGATGAATATTTGGATTTACGACTTGCTCGTAGTTTCTATAAACAGCGCTCTCTGATTCGTTATTATATTAGGCGGTTGTTTTGTTTGTTCACAGTAAATGTTAATACCCTTAGTAGCTTAGCTCTGTCTATTGATAAATGAGCTCACCAGCTACGCAAATTTAATAAAACAAGTCTATTTTGCGCGCGAAGAACACTGCTTGGTTGTAGATAATAATTTCGACCTAGAAGCCGTCGCTTGTGCCTATTCCAAACTGCATCCTTAGTGTTTTCCGTGTTTAACTCTCGCCACAAGCGAAAATATTTCAAAACTTTCGTTGCTCTTTTTCTAGGCTTTGGAAGTTGCAGAAGATTGCGAAAACACGACAAAACATAAAGAACAATTGCAATAAAATGTTGTGTTTCCAATTAGGTAATTGTTGTTCTAATTCCGAGATTTGTGGAAGATTTGGTTGCATGCAGATTTTTTGGGGGTTTCTTGAGTATAAAATAATTTTAGTTTAAAGCCTCGGGGGAAGATAGATAATGTGTCTATAACATTCCTACAAAACACTCATTTACATTTTAGAAAATTGAAATTCTCACAATTTGCTATGGCTTGCCAGATTGTGTTCTCGATGTTTAGATTAATTGCCGGCGTAGAAAAAAGGTAAATATTTTTCGTGCAGTAATCATTTGCTCGAATACATTATTTCGTTGGTCTTAGAGTATCGTGTAAAAAAATTCTAAGCCTCGTTTAAGTAAACTAGATGTTAAACATTTCATAAGGTCTCCTTACTTGCACCAATAATAGATAAAAAAGTTTTTGGTTTTTTTTTAACCGTCCTGCCTGAGATACGCATGTGAAAAAAAATGAATTTTCAGCGAAAATACTTTTTTTAGACCAATATTGACGGCGCGAGACGCGATTCAGTCGGCAGCCAGCTCCGTTCCACTTGTTTTCTTTCTCGGCAATTCGGGCGACTATGGAGAGGGGGATCGCCTTGGTCATCGCGTTGAAGTAGAGAGGTGTGTATGGCTATATCGTTGAGGTGGAAAGTGAGTATGACCGTCCCTTGACGTCATGAACTTTGCGCTCAGAATTAAAAAAAAAAAATAAGAACAATATCTCGCGCCGTCAATATTGTTTGAAAAATATTTCGCGTAAAATTTATTTTTTGACACGCGTGTCTCAACGAGACTGTTTAAAAAGATTTTTTGTTTATTTTCAGTGGCCCTTTAATACAAAACAGTTTACTATAAGTTGGTCCTGCATTTCCAGACAGTGAAAATGACTTGACATTCTATGCAGTTAGTATCTCTGGTCCACCGCTGTGCCAGGGATTTCCTAAATTTGCGATCGCAACTCCGATCGAAAAAAAAGTAGTTTGAAAGCTTTCGTGTAATGAAATATATTTCGTATCGTTTTCACGGTGTTTACGACACAATGCGTATTTCATTGTCCTAAACTATAAAAAGATTATAAGAACTCTGATATTGAATTCCGTTCTTTCAGTGGAATCTTTGAATAAAATCTAAGTTAAAATATTCTTTATCAGAATAGACCAATATATAATGTTCTTAAATAGGAATCAAATAATCCTTCAAAAATGTGACTGATTATTTCAAATAATTAAAAAAATGATACTCCAAAAGTTATAAAATTTCTCCAATGATATCCATTACCTATCAAAATTAAACGCACCAGAGAACGGGGAAAGACGGGATACAAAGGGCTACTATCAAGTGAACTTGAAGTACAAATATATGTACCCTCTTATCACAGTGCTGACAAAATACCATTGAATTCTTTGTTTGATAAACGTAATGAACATGCACTTGCACATTTTGTTTGGCCAGCGATGGTAAACCTACAACTATTTATTTCTGTTTTGATTTTTGCTTTCGCAGAATTTGTGTTTTCTTAGCTCAGGTTTCCGGCAAAATTTGTGACAATGCACCTCCAAATGAAGTGATGGTGTTTGTTTTGTTGAAAGAGTGTGCTCTCTTTCCCGCTCACTGAAGTACCTGTCAGTGTGCCCAATGTAAACACGCCCACATTTCATCGCACTCCATTAGCCGATTGTCGCATGAAACAAGAAGCACGCCAACAAGTATGTAAAATGCGTCACGCATTCTACATACTTGCTAGCGTGCTTCTTCTTGCATGCATCAATTTTTTCTTTCTAATTACTTCTCGGGCAAAGCTGTGATAGTTTCCTAAGCGCTTAAAACACCACTACGACATCGAGTTAAGCGCCGAAGTGTCGAAGTGGGCATATTTCACCAAAATGGACACCATCAGGTCATTTCGCGGTGCACTGCCACAGTCGTTGGCTCCAAACCTTACCATAAACTTACGTTGTGTTTTTTTGTGTGTGTTTTTTTAAGATTGAAATTTAGTCGATAGAACCCCTTTGTTTGTGCAATTTCTTGCCTCGTTTTTATGTGTTTTCTTTTGGATACAGTATGCCACTTGGACCTTCTTTCCATTCTGTTTAATAATCTAATAATTCAAGGTAAGGTGTAAAGAAACACAATTAGGAGACTATAAAATCGAATTTAAAATGTTGCCTATACATTTTATCTATAATTTTAATGGAATAACATTTTTACCGTTGTAATAAGGGTTCTAGCAGAACAATATACGTTTCACTAATAGAATATATTTGCGCAGATAAAGTACTGCACCTACAGCGTCGGCGAAATGAACTGTACGCAATTTGAACTGATCGCAGAAGTAGGTTGCTTAACGTATCACGCTAGGAGTTACTTCCGAGTTATCTGAAGTGGGCGAAAGCTTTCGCTAAAATGGTAGAAAGATTGGCTCACCTGAGTAAATAAAAAAAAAACTATGTTTTCCTCATACTTTGCACGTATACTAAAAATAGTATGTGCTACTGTAGCGCTTATTTGGCAGAAATAAAGTAAAGAATGGGTAAGCCAATTTGCTTTTATTTCACACATCTTTCAATCGTAGTAAACGCCAGAATAGCCAGCAACGAGTTTCTAATGATTTTGAGATAAAAAAAAACAACCTTATCAAGTCTTTTTCCATACACAAAACCAGTTTTCATTTTCCTTCTTTTCACTCCTGAGGTTTCATGTATTCATACTCTTATTTAATAAATGTGCTAGCTTCGAGCATCTCTGCAGTAAATCCCAGCGCGATAAGTTAAGAAACCGGTTCATGCGGTCAGTTTAAAGTGCGTTCAGTCCATTTCGCCCACGTTGTATTTTTATGCCAGTAGAAAGGCACAACAATAACGCATGTTTCAATGATCGTAGAAAAGATGATTGTACATGAGAATTTGACGGTGCCCATGGTGCAACTTTTAAGTTCAACCATAAGGGCGATTCACACACTTGCGTTGAGTCCGATCGAGGGCGAGAGTTGCTATGGCAACAGCGGCGTCGACTCTAGCAAAACCTCGCACTCGGACGTACTCAACGCCAGTGTGTAAATCACCCTTTATAGTTACGGCCACCAAGATCGCGCAATCATTGCGAACCCCGTATTATTACAACCAGCAATATCCTACGTTATATGTTTGTTCTTTGGTGATTCTTGAAAATATCCTATTAGAGACTAAGTTTTCCGGTCCATCAGACCGTGTAATTTCACTCGAAGAATCCAGCTGGTTATTCGAATATCATTATTCGTTTTATAGTGTTTTTTTTTTCTTTCCCAAATGCAGCTGCCCTTCCAATGTTCCCTAGCATCTTCTCGATTATGTTTTTGTTTCCACCGTATCGATCGAATCCACATTTCCACTGCCAGAGGTCTCGTGTATCTGGCGCAACGACAAAACCAAGCCATTACCGCAAATTGAATTAGTCTTCTCAGTTAGACATAGTAGGCGGCATTAAAGCTAAGCCAAAGTTTGTGGGGAATCCGTCAGCTCAGATACTGGAGCGCGTAATAAAAGTATTACAGGGACAGGGGTTAGCGAAAGTGTGACATAGTACCAACCATACCCACTAGGCAAGCACTCGCATCGTTTTTTTTTTTAATCACGAGATAAATTTATTATTTATTCATGTTACATGTTCTGTTTTACCGCTCCCTTGTTCCTTTTCTTTCAATTGGTGGCAAAGCGGCTTTTCTGAATTCCGTAAACATCTTGTTTTCTATTATTATTGAATATCACATCAAGAGTTTATGATTTTCCGATAAATATCAAGCAATTCATGTACTAATGAAAAGCAGGCGTTAATCTGTCCATTTTTTGGGAAAGGAAAGGGAAAAATAAGGATTTTTTTCTTGTTTTTATCGTTGACCTGGATTTATATATACGTTCTTGCTGACTCTCATTTAGTGTTTGTCCTGGACGTCACTGAAACTGGAAGGCGAAGACGCTATTCATAATCATATGTGTGACCTACATGGTGTAAGAAACACTTTAGAGAATAACTAATGAGTACACTGATATAAAAGTATTATAAATTTAGTCACTAAAAGTGTGCATCTCAAGAAAATTAACTTAAAAATCGGGTTGTCTAAAAAACGATTTCCCTGATTCCCTCAACGCATATGGGGAAATATAGTTATAAAAATCTACACATTGCATAGAAATAGAATAGATACGGTATTGACGAGTTTGAAAAGGTTTATTTATTGAGGCATAGAGCGTATTTATAACAAATATTTTTTTATATTATAACATAACTAACATCCTAAATACTGAAATTAAAACAAAAATTTTAGTCAGAAACATGATGGGCATCATCAAAAGCTACTAAGAAACTTAATTTAAAATATATTTCATGCGCATTTCTTTTTCTCGGGGGGCTCATAAAAATACAGAGTTGTAGATGCAGGTTTACTGATGTGATTCTTCATTTATTTTAAGGTATTTTTGGTGAAACAATAACTTTTCTGCAGACATATCGATTAAATTATGGCATTGATTGACATTACGAAATCTTCAAGAATGTATGACTTATTATAATCCTCCAGATACGTCCAAATGATCATGAACCGCAATTAATTGTATTATAGTATACAAAAATGGCAAAATTACTTCCAAAAGTAATTAAATTGCATTACTAATTACTTTTTGAAAGCTGCGAAAATGTAATTAAATTAGATTACAAATTATTGCATAACAAAGAATGACACTACAAAACAATTATTTTTAAAAGTAATGAAATCATTTAAACATTAGATTTCAGTACCTTGAGGCAGTATTTTGTGCTCATTTTATTTACACTTTATGCAACAGAACTGAGATCTTTCCGCCTGCACCGCAACAGCCTCATGAGTCTCGAAGTGACCCGTTCTGAACAATTGTTCCGCTGGCGCACACGACAGAAGAGTAAAACGAGATGAATAACCTCTTTAGATGCGACTCAAAAACAGTCAAGATACCGGTTTCGTTGTTCATTCAACGGTGCAAGTGCTTAGTTAAAGGGTGCTATATTCGACCTTCCTGATTTTTAATAAGTTATTGTCCGTGTTAGTAACTTAAGTCATGCCATGGGAGCGCGTTCATACTGGAAGTCGTACCTTCCCCTCCGACTGGAACGCAGTCTAATAAGAGAAAGAGAACAAACGAGAATACGAATGCAGTTCACACTCACAATGACAACACGCAACCGCAGGCATTTTTGGCCGGAAATCAATTGCTCTGAAAATTATTATAGGAAGGAGTCATGCAAACATAGTGGTCAGTCTCGAGCACCGTCCAACGTTTACCTGTTTGTAACAAAAGGGGAGAGTTTTAAGCAAAACCTATTTGGTGACAAATACAAGGTGCTAGCGGCTGTAAAAAAGTGTCCACTTCAATATTATCAAAGAGAAATCGAGAGTTTGGTTTAACCAAGGCGCAGAACCCTCGGCTCTAATGGAAAGTATTTTGAGTAGTGTTCTTGAATAGATCGACAAAACTTCTTTCAATATGTGTATTTCAAACAACCCATGTCAGTTAAATAAAACGTCGTAGATATTGCGCACAAGTTTTTGTGTAGCTTTTTTAAGCAATAAATATATGCGAAGTAGAGCAAAAAAAAGTCGCTAAGTAATCACGTAAGTGCGAAGTTTTAACGAAGGGTGTAGAAATTTTTCGCAACAGAACTGATACTTATATGCATCAGTTGTGTTCTGGTATACTAGGTATCTTCCAATCATTATACATATTTTCATTTCTTTGAGCAAAAAGTAGGATGTGATAAGGCATAATTCAGTGTTTTATTGTATTGCAATAAAACGTAAGATTATTTCAGTTTGTGAGATGCATCAAAACGTCTTTCTGCTTCAGTCCTTTCAGAAATGTTCTCAGGTAAATGGAAGAAGTAGCTCGTTATTTCACTAAGATTTAAAAAAAGACAATTAGCTGAGAAGTGCATTTCTGTAAGACGATATGACATCAATTGCTTTTCTTTATCTATTATGTTCAACAGAAACTTGAGAAAGTGATAAACCAACTGATATACGAGTAAAAAGCAAAAAAGTAATGTCCTAATTACTCAGAAGTGCTTGATGCCAGTCTAGTGCTCTCGCTAATGCATTCTACTCCTCGAAAGCCATGTCCCCGGAATGGCTACGGAAAGTAAGGAGAATACAAGGCACCAAATGTTTTTGTTTAGCTTTAAAGAGAACTAAGAATAATTTGTGCGTAGCAAATCTTACCTTACTTACGCCTGAAAAAGCATATTAAGGTGGTTATAAGAAAAAAACATTTGTTCATGCCGGAATGGCAATGAAAATTAAACCTTCTAGTTACCTGTTTATAAACCAAAATATTTCGAATTGTATATTTTGAATGTTTCTACGTGTTTATCAACCAAAATATTTCTAATTGCATTCCGACCAGCAGGCGATATATTTACCTGTTATTCTGGCGCAGTAAATATATCCATTTACGACATTCAGCGTATTCGTCTCAATATGTTGTTATAGCTATTTGGTGTGTAATTCCAGATTATTATTGTTTACTAATGAAATCAATATAATGTCTTCTGCTTGGGAGAAGAGCGTGTTGGTTCGAGTCAAGGATGAAGAAAGAATAAAACAATTAAAACTGGGACAACACAACCCATCTTTCATCACATGAAAGATGGGTTGTGTTGTCCCAGTTTTTGCCGTTTTATTCTTTCTTCAGCCTTGCCTTATAATTTCTTGTATTTTTAAGTTTTGCCCAGAGCGTAATTTTGACTTTTGCAGGATTTTTAATAATGCAAGTTTAGGCATTGTCTTTGGCTACGTTTCGTTCTATCTCGGACTTCCAAAAAGTTTATTATGACGAATACTGTAAGCGGCTTAATTTTCGCGAGGACCTAATTTTCGCGAATTTCGCGAATTGCCTACAATGCGCGAAATGTAAGTCCAGCGAACAATTCTAGTAAAATGTAAATGCATTGAGATCCCACGGCGTCGCGAAAATAAGAAACCGCGAATTATTCCAAATCTTCAGCTTTCACCTAAATCGCGATATATTAAGCCCCCAAAATAAATTGTTTAAGGTACATAATGCTTAAACCATCATGATTTTTGGTGGCTTTTAGCAGCAAACATCAGGGACGGAATTGTACGCCTAATGGCAATACCTGAAACACCGAGGCTTTCCAAACCTCCTACGTACGAAAAGCCGTATTTTTGTTTCGAGAAATAAGAAAAGGCATAGTTCACAATGTCGGCACTTCCTCCGAAAGCATATGTCGCATACATAAATGTCCTAGAAAAAAAAAAAAAAAAAAAGAAAGAGCAGTTTTATGTTAATCGACGGTACAGTTACAGCGACAGCTGCAAGACTTCACCGCAAAGTCGTTGGGCATCGATGTCGCGTTCACGCATCGCAGAGAAACGTTAGTAGGTTAAAGCCAGTTGACAAGCTTCCTAGATCACCTGGCGCCTTTTCGTGGGCCGTGCGCTCGGTGGCGCTGTCTACACTATCAGCCCGCCGAATGGACAGAAGTTGCGGGATCGGTGGAACGTTAGATGCAAACTACTTGTGCGGTGGAAAGTAGTTCTATCGGGGTTTTCATGCTAAACGTTAAGTTTCAGCGAAAAGCTCCGTTCGTTAATGGTCATTCTTCGTTGACCATGGATGCGTTGACGCCGGTGGCGCTTGGAACGCCATCCCGCCGCTCCTGCTCGCGTGCAGGCAACAGGCATCAGATAGGAACCGATTTAGGACGTCGCTGTTTTGTGAAAATTGTACACTGAAAGATCTAAGAACGTTATCCTGAGGGGCGGAAACGAAAGCGTTCGGAACAAAGAGGACATCTGACCACATTGTACCGAACGCTTTTCTTTCTTTCTTTTTTTTTCTTTTTTCTTGTTCCAGAGCGAGTGAAAGCGAGTTCCCGGCACAAGCTCTTGGCATCGGCAGTGCTACGGCGGCATGTCGTTATTTGCTATTTGTTATATTTTTTTCCAGAGAGCGCGTGCACTGGGAATCGGGTACTAGAAAAAAAAAACTGTATACAGGAAAGGTTATTCACGCTGGGGAATGGCTCAGTAGTAAGGCCTGTGCAGCCAGCACGGGACCCAGGTATGACTCCCACGGGCGGCGGGCGATCTTTTTTAACGTTCTGACAACATCAACGACGGAAACATACGCCCTACTACGCCAACTACAACTTAAACAACTAAATCAACAAGGAACGTCATTTTTAGCGGTGGGAAAATGCTACAACAGCTATCGCTGCGAAACAAGCATTTTAGCACAAACTGAAATATATTGTACAATGTGTTTTTATACCTCGTGAATCGAGCGCAAGGTTGCGAAAATATGCATGCAATTTCTTAAAAGCGTTTCGCAGTTTCGCCCGAAGTATACTGGGTGATTCAACGAGCGGCCAGGCTCTTTAAATCGACCGCAAAATTCGGTTTCTTAACTTATCGCGCTACGACTTTGTGCAGCGTTGCCCACAGATGGTGCTTTTTTTTTTGTAAAATTTACGAAGAGCGAACTTGCCTGAGGAAAGAGTAAAGAAAGAAAAAGGCTTAGCTCCTATGGAAACTCAGCGAAGCCACCGATCTTCAAACATAACGGCGCCGTTTGGCACGGGAGACAAGAGATGGCGCAAGCGGTCGCGATGCCAACTGCCACCAACGAACGAGCATACGTCGCCGGAAGCCGGCGTTTTTAGCAGACGATCGTTTCGACTCAAAAGCGGCGCGAGCTTTTCTGATATCAGTTGACATTGCATTATTTTATCATCCTTACTAATAAAACATATTGAATGGACAGATAACCAAATAAAAAAATGGTTCGTCAGGATATTTTGACAGTTTTTTTTCGGGGCACCGATGTCGTCTGTTTTGCAGTTTCTTATTGTTACCGTGCCTGTTTTTGTTTCTGCGACTGTCGTCGCCTGCGGAACGCGCGCCGCTTTTGAGTCGAAAAGATTGTCGGCTGAAAACGCCGGCTCTCGGCGCAGTATGCTTGTTCGTTGGCGGCAGTTGGCGTCGCGATTGCTTGCGCCATCTCTTCTCTCCTGTGCGAAACGGCGCCGTATTGTTTGAAGACCGGTGGCTTCGCTGTGTTTCCATAGGAGCTAAGCCTTTTTCTTTCTTTACCTTTTTCTCAGGTAAGTTCGCTCTTCGCAAATTTTACAAAAGAAATGCACCATCTGTTGGCAACGCTGCACAAAGTTGTAGCGCGATAGGTTAAGAAACCGCACTTGTGCGGTCGATATAAAGAGCCTGGCCGCTCCCTGAATCACCCAGTAGATGTCCCACGAGAACTATTTATTTTCAGAAAAAAATCCCATTTTTGCTCTCGAGTTTCTAAACTCAAGGCAAACATTTTGGTTTTTAACCGGGAGGAAACTAGGTATATAAAACGAGTAAATAGAGATGCGGGTCACAAAACGAAACAGCGTAAACTTTCGTTGTAAAAAATTATTTGAGAGTTCAGCCTACATTTAGCGTTCTTTTGTCTCAAACTTACATGGGTTTCTGGTATTTGTCATTACCGTTTTCTTTATGGTAGCTGGCCTTGAAGATGTCCGAGGTTGTTCACGTAGCGAGAGTAACACCAAAGTGAATACTTCATAAAAATGTTTCTCTTAGGCAATTAATCCTTATATGTTTTTCTGTGGGCGACATATATGCATATCATACATAATTACGTCAGCACACAATAATTCGCTTAATTTTTCTTGTGAGGACTACATCACATCGACATATTAGTGGCGTGTTTATTTGTTTTTTCTTACTTAAAACGTAGAAAACATGCGTCCCTACTTGTACACCAACTCAATTCAACGTACGGGAAACTTAACGTCAACAGACCTTTTTCCGTGAGACCTATACACCAATTCAGTTTCCCCGCTAAATTTAGCGAGAATATTGACGTCACGTGACATGCTTTCACTTGACTTAAACACCAATTCAGTTTCAGCGCTAAAGTTGACGGGAAGATTCATGTCACGTGACATAAATACCTTCGGTTTCGCAGCTAAATTCAGCCGGGAAAATGACGACACGTGACTTTGCGACACGTAGCACAAACATCAACACAATTTCCTCACAAAATGTAGCAGGAAAGGTGGCGTCACGTGACCTGTATGCCCTGTTTCCCTCGCTCAATGTAACGGGGAAATTTATTAAAGCTTACATGCTGCATTCCGTGGCGCAGTATCGGACTTTGGAGTTAAAATGTCGCTGCCATTTGTTTTACAGCAGTCCTCCCCTTTGTTTAGTGTAGGCATTATAAAGACGACTGCGACGCATTCAGTCCTCGTCAAGTGACCCCCTCGCATGCGCGAGATTAGAAGAGTAGTGGAACGCGTGTACCCCACTTTACCGCGACAAGCGCATGACAAGCAGCTGACAGACAACAAGGCAGGAGGGCTGAATTTGCGAGGTCGCCTAAACAGGCAAACGACGGTCGCTGATTGGTAACGAGTGGAGCGTCGGTGTTCAGCTGCGACTCGCGCGCTCACTGATTGGACACGAGTCCCGACCGAACGCTGACGCGAAACTCGCGTCCAATCAGCGACCGTCGTTTGTCTGTTTATGTGACGCTACAAGTTCAGCCCTCCAGGCTTGTTATGTAAGGGGTGCGCTCAAGCGCGCAGTAAGATTATGTGGACTGAACACGTAGCTCACTCTCTCAAGCATACGCATGCGTTTTGATGTGACAACCAGGTTATTTTTATGGGGTGTCTAAAATAATTGCAAACAAAATAGCTACAGTTTATTCTTCATTCTTTTTTTTTATTTACAAAAACAGACGATATCAAAAAAGAACTATGATTACAGGAGGCGAAAACCAAGTAAATCAGCGTCGGACGCTAAAACAATTGTTCACCTTTGCGTTTTCCATCAGATATATTTAACAGAGACACGCGAGCTAACGTAGCTAGACGAATGCAAAAGAGGCATTGGAAAACAGGAGCCGAACAATGCAGACGTCTTGACAAGTCTGGAGTCACAAAACAAAATGACGTTGGACTGGGAACAACTTGCACCTTCTTACAGTTGAGAAGAAAGACGAACTTAGATATGAATTAATCATGCGTTCTGGACAACATAAGAAAATAGTGATGCAGAGAAATGTGTATAGTTAAATTTCCAAGGTCTGCTCAGTCAATGTAAATCATAATTTAAGATGAATATTTTTTAATTCAACAGTTGCTTAACGTTAGTAATATTAGTATGGTGGTAAATGAAAAAAAGATATATTCAGGAATGAAATATCCTTAAATGACACTCGACAATTTGACATTGTACATATGGCTCACGTAAATGGTTGGAAATCCTCATATTTCTCCTCTAGTTATATTTTGATTATTATATAGGCTACATGTTTCGAATCTACCAAAGAAATAGAAACAACAACATTGGTGCAGAATGCAAAAATTACAATAGAAAGCCGATCAAGACATCGAGAAACAGCCTCCGCAAAAGCCCACATTTGCACTGCTGCAAAGTTTTCTGGTTATTGAAGAAGGACTGGGAAAATGTTTCAAGCAAAAAAAAAACACAACATTCAATGTAAAATAAGGGGCGCCATGAAAGTACTAAATACAAAGTAACGCATTCTTTGTAAAAAAAAAGAAACAAATTTAGTGGGTTTTTTTTTTTACATAGTTGTTACGACTTTAGGTGCTATTCCTACAATGTCGTTTCGCTCCGAGCACTTTTTGTCAAAATTTTGTTCCCACCTAAAAAAATTCCGCATTAAATATCTGCTTCTCTGCATATTCACAGTTTGTCGGAGCATCACCCTTGCTAAATAATACATGTCCAACGTTGTTGTTGTTTTTTAGCCGCAACAAAATTAAGTTTGTGCAAATATACTCACTGAAAAAATATAAACAAAATATAAAAAAATATGAACATGTCAGTACCGTGTGCAACACTAGTACCTAGAACACAAGCTTTTTTCAGGACATAATTGTTGGCTAAACGTTTCTGGATGGTGGTTCAAATTTCTTAACGAAAGTTGCAAAATAGACAAAGGATTCTGAATCTTTTTGCTCGAAACCTTTATTTTTTTTACCGACCATTATTTTCAATACGTTGCACTTTGTGACGTGCCTTGATAACTTAATCAGCCACTCCGAACAAAGAAAAAACGTATTAACTGAAAAAAAAATAAACTGTCATAATTAGAAGGACCAACTTTCCGCGAACACAACTCGGGTGTGAGAACTATTTTTCCCCTAGGAATTTAATTAATCTTTCTATTTCCTTTGCCATCGGCGAGCAGTCATTGCAAGAATCTTCGTACCCACGGCGTTTGGGATGGCCATAACATACTTTATTTCATTTTCAAGTGATTCGCGAAGCAAATAAGAATCATGAAACGACAAACACTACCAGCCATTAAGAGATAACCATTCTAGCAGCACCGAAACTACATCTTCACGACACTCATTGAATGAGTGGGTTCGCCATCACCGGCTAAAATTATCACGCACAGAAAACAAACAGCGAAGCATCGCGAGGCATTTACTGCATGGGACTGGTTTCGCTGGTGGTAGAAAGCTCACAAAGGCGACGCATTTTTAGCGCCACTTCATTGTCTTTATATAATCGTAGCGTCCTCTGCGGTCAAACATAAAGTGAAGCGGAGTATAGTGTGCCGCTTCGCGTATAACGTCAATTCGTTATATATGTATCAACATATTTAGAAACGACGTAGGAGCGCTGGCTTTTTTTTTAAACCGACGATTGAGCAAAGAACGTGTAAAACGCACCGTTGGCAAGTGCTTCGAACTTCAGTGCACTAAAATTTAGACGGACCTTGGATGTGTCGTCGTGCCCCGGAGACGTATTTTCCGTTGTTCTTGCCTCTTTGTCAGCAATGCCTCCTACGCGTTTATATTTTTTTTCTGTAAGGCGACAAAAAGTGCCGAAAGACTGCGCCTCGATTGTGTTAGAAGTATCTCCGAGATCGTCGACGCACGGCATTTCATCATCAATAAACTTGATGTTCGCAAAAGAAAAAAAAAACAACTACACACACACGCAAACACGAATAAAATGAACACTGCTAACTGCGAAAACGTTGGCTTCTTGCCTTGCGGACAGAAAGGAATGTGTGCAAAGGGCCATGGATCAAGACTGTCGGACTATAGCTAGTAAGGGCAGCCGTCTACAAAATTTACAAATATAATTGAAGTCAGTCATGTAGATATGTATCATTTATTTACTGAAACACAGGGTCCTTTAAATCGATAGTATTATGGTCGTCAAAGAAATACAACTCTCATAAAAAGCGCGTATGAAACACAACTCTATAGAAATAAGCGAGTCGAAAAAAAAAAAAGAACGGCGACGAGAGAGCTCAGGTAATTTACGAAAATTGGGCGAAATACAATAAATGGTACTCCTGCGGGCCATTACTATTTCTGGTGTGTAAAAGATAACGAGGGTGGGGTTAACCGAAATATGAACGGTATAGTAATCAGTAAAATAAAAAGTTATTTAGATTAAACGTTTACATAGTTACATACAAATTTGACGAATTACAAGTGTGGAACGGGTTAAGCATAAGTGTGAACGTAACAAATTACGTTTAAGAAACGTAGTGAACAACGTATAATTGTTAAAACGAGCAGATGCTACATTTATACGGGCGCTACGTTAGTGCATCAAACTGAGGAGGGGGGGGGGGGGGGCGGGCGAATTCCGCGCACAGAACCTTCTTCTATAATCTTCTACTCAAACGGGGAGGGATCAAGATGTAAAGGTCATTAATTACCTAAGCCTTTCTCTCTCGTCAACAGGAAAAGAGGAAAACAATTAATAGAGAGAAAAGTGCCAGTATGCTGCCTTTCAGCCCTTGCAACTTATTTTGAAATAAGTACTCCAGAATTGGACACACCGACGTTTGATACGCAAACAGGCTTAAGTTATTATCAGTCAGTAGAAAAACGTTTGTTTTCATTTGCAGTTTTGACTGACACGGGTTTATTTCCAGACATTTTATCAAATCAATTGCACCGTAAACCAAAATAATTCTGGTGTGTTAACTGATAGGGTGTGTACAGCGCAATTTGACAAAACTACAAGAAATAAACAGTGCACAGACACAGCGCTGTGTCTCTCTACTTTTTGTTTATTTTTCTCTGTCAAATTGCGCCGTTCACACCCTGTAAGAGTATTCAACTAGATCGACCAACTTTGTTTTTTTTAGTGACTTAATCAGTATGAAATGTTAATTCACTTCATTTACGTTTTAGTTAGTAGCAAAACAAGCGAAAAAGATGTAGGGTGGACGTTTGTCAGTATTTGAGGTAAGAACATTATTCGTTGTGCTTTTGTAAAAGCTGACGTGTGCGCAAACCGTTCTCTATTTCTATGCAGCTACTCAAGTCATTCAGCCACAAATACTTTATTCGAAAAACAGGGAATGTCGACAGCCCCAACCTCTCCTCAGATTAGGGCTGGGCTGAACTGAAAAGCAATCGCAAGGGCTTGGAGGTGAACCAAGTCCTAAGCGAGGAAGTTGTGAGCAAAAAATAACGAATAACGAAATGCGAATGTCGAAAGAGGCTTGCACAAGATGGAATTTAGTTTCACCAGGGATGTACGATGTAGTGGCTCTTCCTTCAATGTAGTGGAGAAGAGGCGGGGTTGAAGACTGGCAGCCAACGGACAAAGAAGATTGATTGCGTTGAAAGGGCAGAAAAGCCAGATAGAAACTGTCCGCCCTTAAAAACAAAACAGAATTCGAGCAGAACTGGAGGATTAGACCCCTTTCTTTTTGATTATTCGGGAAAGAACATCCGAGAGGCGCGTGTTACCAGAGTGGTATTTGTAGCTGGCAGTTTGCTTGTTGGCATTATTCGCGCTGACAAACAACGTTCAAATTACCTTTGTCCAAAGGGTGGATTATGGTTCCAGTGGAACCATAATCCACCTTAATCTATTGACTCTGCAACGCCGATTAGTTATAAAACCCACAATAAGAGGCATACAGAGAATAATAATTAGCTTCAAGAGACCAATTCGGTGTATTTATAGGTCTCTTTTTTTGTGAAGGTCTTTGCTTACATCTTCGAGCCTTCGAAACGTTAGATATTGTTTATTTAGAATCTACGAATACATTATAAGAAAAATGCTTACTTATTTATTTGGTTCTTCGTGCCTCAAAATGACCGAAGGTTGTATGTTACGGATGAGTACAAAACGAGCATGCTCAAAAAAAGATACATTCATAACAACATACATGCATCAACGCACGCAATCTTGAATAAAATGTTTATGAAGGATATGGTAGCTATGTGTACAAGGGTGTCTGAGCTTCATAATTAAAATTTTCTTAATTAACAAAACAAAATTCAAAGAGTCGGTAAACATGTCATGAAAACTAAGTTGCATGAGGGTAATGGGACATAGCTTCTCCTGGCGAAGAGTAAAAAATAAACAGGAATGTCTATTAACAAGGATATGTGCGTGGAAATTCACAGAACATAACATAGCACAATCAAGTTGACCGTGAATCATTTTATTAAAAAATATTTCATCTCGCACGACTTTTCTGCGTGTTAAAGGGGCCCTGCAATGACTTTTTTACTGGTTTTTAATTTTCACCGAACCTGAGCGCACTGAACGTAGTAACTTAATGAAACTTTTCTTTTCTCAAATTTCGCTTTATTTTAAAAGTATAGGCAAATTAGAATTGCAAAAACAAGCAAAAAATAACCTCCTTCATGACGTCGTAGGTCCTAGCTTGAGTGGCCGTGAACTAGAGGAAGGGTAGTGGGCTCATCGAGCGTTCACGGCTGCCGCACTCCGTGTCGACGGCTCGAGAGGGCGCCACTAATGCATGTTTTGGATAGGCTGTATGAAGCGGGCGGCCAGGGCGGCTCGCATTGCATTTGCTGCGCGATTAAAGACTAATTCGGCATAACACTTCATTGGCCACAAACGACAGCAAACACGGGGTAAAGATCAGTTCAGAACGGGAGCCACAACGCTCGGAAGCGGTCGGATGCTCGAGCCGGTATACGATCGCAGCGCCGCCGCGTACACCCGGGATTTTTCTACGCTCGCCATTCGTCGGGGCCTCATCCCACTAGCCCTTTCTAGTATGCGCCGTTTTTTCCGCCGCTTGGTGGCGGGTACGTCGACGAATCATTTCTTGTTTCCGTACTTTACAAACTGCATTTGCTTCTTTTCTGATCTAAAATACTGAACAAGAACTAGTTTCATACATAATTGAAACGGTTCGCGACACTTATATTTTGTATCTCGACTAAAAAGAAGCTTTTAGCGGCTCTGACCAGTAGTAAGCCCAGGACCAAAGACGTCACATTTCGCGCGCTTTCGGCAACGTGGGTCGCCCTCGTAGGCGGAGGAGGTTTCCGCGTCGTCCGGCTAAAATATGACGCACTGATATTTAGTTACTCTCTCCATGCCCGCTGGCTTTCCCGAACCCCAAGAGACGTGGAAACCGCAAAAAAGGCAGACGCTTAAATATGATTGCAGGGCCCCTTTAAAGTTTGTAAGTTGAGATTTCTAAAAATGTAGGCATAATCGTAAAAACAATATCTATTTAAATACCGATCATAAGTCATACGATTGATAATTTATTAAGAAAGAAGGGTCCCAAAGCGCTTGATTCAACGGAAAAATTTATGAAGCTGTTTTTATAATAATACAAACCAATAAAATCTCAAAGCTCTAAAAAAAAGTGAACCCGTCCAGACAGTGTGTCTAATGCTATGAGACGACCAGAGGAATTTTAGAAGAGTAAACAATCAACAAAGATGGAATAGAAGGTTGCATAAGCCACACTTCGGTTCATCTGCATACCAGGGAGATTAGTTATCTGTACACGTTCTCATTGGTCATGAATCATGATGATGTTGCTGTTGTTTATTTCAGTGTTTGCCTTTTCATTATAACTTCAGTTGAGAGTCAGCGCTTGTGTTGTGCATACCCTTCTACTTTGTCTTCGGTTTTTGTGAACTGTGTTGATTTTACTAAGTATGAACAAACTAGCCCGCATCGCCACCCTAATGGTATTGCAACATCTTACCCTATCATAGGTTAGGAACAAGCACAGCTGATAAACCTAACAATAGAAGTGACCGTAAGTAAAGCACAAAATAATTTTAGTCGTAAATGTATTAATAACCAACATCCTGGTGCTTTTAAAATTGAGTTGTAAAAAATAGATTTTTTTTCTCTTCGCGATTGTATTTCACAGGTCCAGGAAACATCCCTGGTAATATCCGAATTTACTCTTTTTTTTGTTGTAATATTTATTCTCGCAACCCATACCGACTGCAAAGGAGTCTAGGTGGTATGTTGGAATTAGAAAAAAATGGACTTTCTGCGAGACAAAAAGTTTTTTTCTACTCTAAAAGTGCCTCTCTCTGCACTCAGACGTTTGAAATTGTGTCTTAAAAAGTTTTGAATACAAACATTTCCTTCCAAAAGTACCACTGGCACTGTCACTTGCAAAGCTCCACAGACACGTATAAGGTATGCAATCTATCTGACCGCAGATGTAGTCCAGCTTAGAAAAAAATAAGGAGCTGAATGTTGGCGAACATGACAAAGAGGCATGTAAACATGTTCGAGAATACAATAAATGCATGGCCAAGAAGATTCTTACTATAAATAGGCAAATATGCACCAGAAGACAGAAGCAGATTATTTCAAAAATGTCAGAATCAGGTTTCCGTTTCCCCTCTGCAATTATTTTACAAGAGCATTGATCTTTACCTCAAATTAAAGGGAGACCCTTGGCGGACCACCTAAATGAAGAATATTTATTTTAAATATAACCCGCGTAAAACATATCTCTTAATCAGAGTCTCGTTTCTATATCGCAACTCGGATGCTGCAACGAAGCAATACGACTAGACACTATAAGATATTCATAGTAAGCACGGCAAGACAGCATGTGTTCTCGTTTGATCTATTTTATGTAGTCTGAACCAATCTTTGGTCAGACCTAGTGTTTTCACTTTTGCAGTTGATTTCATATTCTGGGGATCTCATTAATGCATCCATTGTGCAGCCTCACTTTCCTTTTTATCGATAATAGTTTTTACGCTTTTCCTAATGAAAAAAAGCATCTTCCAAAACCAATCTAAATAATTAATCTCGATTCACTAGACAGAAAGACTGCCGACTAAAATTACGAAGATGAGTATAATTCGCTTCTACATATTTTGAAATTTTCACTCCCTTGTTATTGAAAACCTGCCCGCAGCTGAGAGGTTCGAAAAAGGACGCTGCCAACTTTTGCGTTATCTGTACTGTTTCTTTTTTTGTGTGTTGTTTAGTGTCCTATTATTCGCGCTTTTTTTTTGTTTGTTTATATTTATTTTTAGAGTGCAGCTCTTAGGTGTCCGTTTCCGGGTTGAGCGGCTTCGCAGTCGCCGTCGCCGTCGGCGTAACCGCGCTTTGCATTATGAGATGTTTGCCATAATGACGTAACACGTGACGTCACATGTAGCATCACGAGGATCACGAGGGTCACGAGTAACGTCGCGAGGGCCATCAGGGTCACGAGTGACGTCAGAAGGGTCACGAGAAAAATTTCCCGCTAAATTAAGCAGATAAATTTCTCCGCTATATCTAGCGGAAACAACTCACCGCTAAATTTAGCGGGGAAGGCATTTTCCCGCTAAGTTCACCGAACAAATTTCCCCGCTAAATTTAGCGAAAAAAAATTCCCCGCTATATTTAGCGAAAAAATATCCCCGCTAAGTGTAGTAAAAAAACTTTAGCAGAAAAAATTCCCCGTTAAATTTAGCGGAAAAGTTTCCCCGCTAAATTTAGTGCGAAATTTAACTACAATTTCCGCTAAATGTGAGGGGAGCAGAAGAGGAGGAGAGAAGAGGAAGGAAAGGCATACCCTCCCCTCCGTACCCTCAGCTCCTGCTCCTCAAGAGCTGTCCTCTAATTTGATATTACAGAGAACTGTAAACGTCTTTAATTATTTTGATAAGAGAAATAAGTGGTCAAACGTTATTATCTATAACTGTTTACCGTGCCTATACGCTCTACGCTCAAAAGCCTTCAAATAGATATCCCTCTACCAGACGAATGATTATGAATCAACGTCGCCTTCAAGCCAGGTTAACGTCTTACGCCACACCTAATTTGGAGACGTCGCGTTGTCCATTTTTCTGCTTCTTGATTTCTTTGATGGGTTCCTTTTCTTACCACGGTCTCAGGCATAATTCATTATGATTGACTTTCACCATCTCGCCTGCACGCTTACTATACTTTTGCTAATCTAAGAGAAAGTCACGAAAAATGTTTAGCCAGTGGCTGTAACAGAGGATTGTGAAAGTAGATTCCCGACATGTGCCAATTGTGCGGAGCGCAAGTTCCTCTGCTTGTTTTGCAGGGATTGTGGTGACGTCAAAACGCCGAGCTCCGCTTGGCACTGATATAAGGATAGTGCGTAGACATCAAAGCAAGCTGTCTTGATGTCTACCCACTATCCTTCAATCAGAGCCAATCAAAGATTGGCGTTTTGACGTCACCACAACCCCTGCAAAAGAAACAGACAAACCTGCGCTCCGCAGAATAACTGAGAGCTTAAAGAAAACAAAAAACAAGGCGGGGCTTATTATGCTAATTCACGCTTCTTGCATCCTGATTGGCTCTTCCGCGTTCTTGTCGGGGAATGCCGCAACCTGATTGGCTCCGGAGGGATAATGAAATGCTCAAGATCCGCTACGCCCAGCGTTCCTTAAACTATCGGTGACCACACTCTCCTTCCATAGAACGCCTAACCGGTGTAACCAGATATATAACGATAAGAAATAGTGATCGTACTAATTTGGTTGCTACGAAAAAAAAAAAAACAAAAAACAAAAATCCCATAAGAGCGCATGCAGCCTAGTGGGGAATGGTCGATCATCACGTCACTTTCGCAAACGCTTGTCACTAACACATTTTGGTCAGACGTTCAGCCTCAGTGTGCACGGTTTCTCCGCCAAATTAGGCCTAGCTGCAACGCCTCGTCATTAGGCCTAATTGGGGACAGTAATCCAATTACCGATTATCGCTTGGTTTCGACGTTGCGTCAGGAACAGAGAGTTTCGTGATAGGAAAAATCAATTCGATCGATGCTCTCAAAGCAAAGATTAAATCGGGGAGACACTCAGCATCACTGGAGAGGCAGCAAGTAGCCTCGAATAATAAAAAAATAAATAAATAGAAATCCGCAAGGGCGGTAGATTGTGAAAGTACTGACTCCTCTTCTTAAAAAAACAGAAAGGTTTAATGGCGGGAACCAGAGCGGCTAAAATGATGTTTTGAGTATAGCTTTTGAGAAGAGATGTAAAAATTCTGCTTTGCTGGTTGTAGCAACGAAACAATTGCAATAAGAACGCGATCGTTTTAGTTTAATTTGCAAAGCGAAATTAAGTTTGCACTAATACAGCCGAAGTGTTCAGACACATAAATTAACTTTTATGCTTCTATAAATATTTGTATTTGTGTGACATTTAGCCTCCAACGTGCTGGTAAAAAAAAAAAAATTGTTTAGACATGATTTTTCCGAACTAAGCGTATTGTGGTGTGCTATGGTAGTCTTTCTTTCTACAAATTTACTTTTGAAACATGTTGTTTTATTAATATTAGATATAAGTATGCTTAGTGTGGTTTTACTTTATTACAGACAATTTTCTCAATTTTAATATACTTATTTACGCCATACATTGCTTTATCAAAAGGCTGAAACACTCGGCGAAAACTTGTCAGTTTTATATTGCCGATACTGAAAAAGATGATTCATAAGGTAGAAACGTTGTTGTCTTTTCTAAAAAAATATTCACACCAAAAATAATGTTTTCGAAACAAATACACTATTACTGCAGAATTGCGCTATTAACCAAGCCGAACATGAGGGAATAATTCTTAAAAGCAATGTGAGGCTTAAATAACTAAATGTCGCTAACAAAGTTGTAACAATATAATTGGCATGTTTTAATTAGAGATTTGCAACCCGCACTTAGAATGAGTTGTTAGGATCTAAAAATGTAAAAAGTTTATTTTTGCTATCTTGGGACGAAAGTAAGACAAGTCGCCAAAGAATGCAAAGCGCCCGGAAAACAGAAATTTACGAAAATATTATATTTCCTAGTAAGGTGAATTATACCAACATCAAAAATAAAATAAAGCTTTGAGATATCGATTACAGATATTAGAGCTTTTTGAGAGGGTAGAAGTTCTGAATCAAGAGAAGCCCTTGGCAAATAGAATTTCTCGTCAAATGACAGCTGAGAAGCAAATTCTGACACAAGAAAGAAATATAATTAGAAGTTGGATATTCATTGCGTCCGGTGCAACAAAATATTTTATTATTTCTTCACATTTTCGCATCACAAAAGGCAAACAAAGTTTATCTTTGATTCCATCTTTGAAGATCATGTTGCGGAGATGAAAATTAAAGAAATATTTGTTATTAGAGCGAGGTTCCATAATGATTCATGAGGCTGTATTGCGGTCAAAAATTCATTACGTAAAAATAACGATCTATTCAAATACAATTGAAACAAACCTATTTTGGTTATAGAATTCTGACACCTAAGGAAACAGTGATTAGCCGGTTTTATACTTTAGTACAAAGAATCTGATTCAGGTTGGATGTGTAATAAAATAATGCAATAGTTAGCATGGCAGAAAGCACCTAATAATGTGTGCAAGCTGTTTAGATCTACGCACACCTTACTATTACCGCACAAGCATTACTTTTGGTTCCGCCGTATTTGTTTCACGTTTCATAAGACGCGTTAGTGGTTACGCTGACGCCAGTTAGAGTGCACTGTAAGTCTTCACCCTAATGTTTTTTTTTTTTATTTTCCTGTTAATTTTATTATTGAAAGAGTTTATATGAACTTTGTGCTATGTGTATATTCTACAGATGTAACTAAATAACCAGAAAGAGGTTATGGTTAGTGTAATCAAAGGAGGAGAAAGAGATTTTTAATGTAGTTTTGGTTTAACGCATGTTCAGCGCAAGAAAAGGTTAAATAAGTCGATTAGACATTACCGGATACGAGGGCATATCCGCTGTTCGTCCCTTTTGTATTGTTTTTGTTAAACGTAACGTTTTTATTATGTTCGTAAGTCTCGATTATTTATTATTTCACAAGTAGCTAAAATACGCAATTACGTTTAGAAAGCAGCATGGCTTTAAAGGCCTTTAACATTATTCTTAACCGAGCGGTGTAATTCCAGGTAAGAGATAACCAATTTAGATTATTGTGTTTACAACCAGTACGTAATTAAGAATATGTTTATTCACGTATATTGAATGAAATTGTCACACTGCAAAATATTTCATAGTATTACATAAAGTTATGTAAGTACTTTCACTTTACAAAGTTTTTTGTATTTTGTGTCTATTGTTTTTAGAGCGCAGCTCTTATGCGAACGTTTCCGGCTTGAGCGGCGTCAACGTCGGCGTAACCGCGCGGTGCATTATGGGACGCGTAACGTCACTGATGACGTCAATGCTGACGTCATCAGTGACAATGACGTCATCACGATAACGTGACGTGACGTCACACGTGACGTCACAAGGACCACCAGTGACGTCACGTGACGTCATGGTTACTGATGACGTAATCAGTGACGTCACCAGTGACGTCACTGGTTATGAGTATGACGTCACTAGCGAAACAATTCACCGGTAAATCTAGCGGAAAAGATTTCCGCGCTAAATCTACCGGAAAAAATTCTTCACTAAATTTAGCGGAAAAATTTTTCCGCTATTTTTAGCGAAAAAAAGTTTCCCGTTAAATTTAGCGGAAGAAATTTCCCCGCTATATCTAGCGGAAAAAATTTTCAAGCTACACAAAAAATGTCCCTGCTCAATTTAGCGGAAACAATATCCCCACTAAATCTAGTGGAAACAAATTCCCCGCTAAAGATAGGAGAAGAAATTTCCCCGCTAAATTTCCGCCAAATTTACAGGCGATGCTCTCACCAAAGATGTGCATTTTCTGCGACTTGCGTTAAGCACACGTCGATCCACATCCATGTTAGTAGTGGGGGACTTTCCACCTTCTCCCCTCAGTACCCTTCCCTCCTCCTCCTCAAGAGCTGCGCTCTAATTCTGCGTTACAGAGGATTATAACCGTGTTTAATTTTTTTGTTCCCGTCTGTGTTCGTTGCTTTTCTTTGTGTAACTTTACAATTTACGAAAAACAACGGACACAGTACGGGTCGTATGTGACAATCTGCTTATTATTTCGCCTATTCAACAAATGTGCAACGTGATATGTAAAAAACGAGCAAGCTATCTTAAACCTGTGATACAGAAATATGTTGAGACTCATTACAAATAAACAATTGTACCTAAAGCTATGTTTGAATTTCGAAACAAATTGCGATAACGTTGATAGGAAGAACATTAAACTACGTTACCTTCTGCGAGGCTGTTTTGCTACTTCAATCGCCTTACCGTTTTAACTAAATATAACACAATACACCTTATACAGATTGAAATACGGAATGAATTGTAATCTCATTTAGTTTTCATGGAAAACTTAACTTAAACTCTAGGTGACCTCTAGGAGGGCAAAGCACCGTGAAGTTTACCGTTTCGTAATTCAGAGCTCATTAAAAAGAAATACTCCTGAATTCCGATGTCAAAATCGAAACGGAAAGCAGGTAAGGGCAAATCAAAAATAAATTGAACATATGGCAAAGAAGAGGCAGCACACGAAATATCAAATTAAAACCAACAAGAAAAGCTCGGAACGGCCCTGTCGTGAAGCCAATAAAAGCAAACAGCAGTCAGAAAACAACCAAGAGATCTAGAAAGAGAAATCGAACGACGTCCTATTGAGAAACATGGGCGCAATAAAGGGGTTTGCGAGCGAAGTTTTCAGATGATAAAAAAATCAGTTGGAAATGGAATTTTGAAAAGAAAAATGGGGCACAGTAATGCCGAGGCCTCGTAGAAAGTTAGTTATTTCAATCGCTAGCGAGAGTATGCTCACTAATGTTTCCAATCACCGCGCCTCATCGTATCCTAGCGGCTTACGAAAGTTATTTTTACATTTAAAATAGGAATAGTGACTTAGTAGCTTAGCTTGTATTATAGTGCAAGCGTATGTGCATTCTCGCTTCTTAAAAATAACAAGGATAAAATGTTGCTGTCCTGTTGGTAAGTAGTACCACAATCTTTATAATAGAAACGTGTTAGGTTTGCTTCTTAAAAATTTTCGTGTATGAATGTTTGTTGCATATTATCATATATTTAAAGTGACTACATTCATGCCCTAAATGCCATCGCGCCTTCTTTTACATGATCCAAAGGCATACTGGCCATATTTTCTTGCGCATGGCTTTGGTAAAAATAATAATCGATAATGCCGAAAAACGACGGCGTTACCCAGTGACGCCGCCGCACTTCAGCAAACAGTGGTGCAAGAAGGCTCTAAATGTAACTTTTTTTTTTTCGGAGGCGTTTACGCACATTACAAACTTGAAACGCTTTGAACGGGTTTTCGGTCGAACTTCGTAGGGGTTCACGGTAGATGACAAGGCCAAGACGCCCTAATTTTTTAAGCCGAATTGAATTTGAATCGAACTAAATGTAGGCATAATGACAGAGCGCTTCGCCTCTAACGAAATTCATATACTGATTTTTTTTCTGTGTATAACACTTCTAAGTGTACTGAGATAAATGCCTTTTTTAACCATTATAAATTCGAACAAGATTGTTTTTAACCCTTTTGCACGATGAAAAAATAATTATTGCAGACGGCGATAAGAATGTCATGGCGGGGTGATCATCATAAAGCACGGAGCGGCGTGTCCTTACTCTCTCAGAAATAGGGGGGGGGGAAGGGGGGGGGGCACTATTTACACCCCTTGTCTCATATGTAATAAAACACCCCAAAACTACATTTTGGGGTGTTATTCGATCCCTTGACTTCTATCTGACAACACCAGCTTTATCCAGCGGCTTGACAGCTGTGTGAATTAACTTGCTAAAGAGCTAATGCACTAATCAAATAATACAGAAAAGAAACACTGAGGTTTTTGCAGCAGGGCCAACAAACTGTCAGAGGTTTCCTGTAGTCTTTAATGGGTACATTATTTATTTTATAAATTGTATCACTCGACTCTCAAGCCGCTCGTGAAATTCGGTATGGTCGGTGCGACGTCGGTGTACTGAACGTCGAATTGTAGCTTTTGGAGCGTTTATTTACGCAGTGATGTGATTGGCCTAAGCCGTTTTGGAGCACCTTTCGGAGCAGCCGAAACAGTGTTTTGGAGCAGCAAAGTGGCCTTTGTAGCAACCAAAACAATGGTTTGGAGCAGCAAAAGTGGCTTTCGGAGCAGCAAAAGTTGCTTTTGGAGCACATATTTCTATTAAAATAAAAATATTCGTTTCAAGTGCTGGACAAACGAAGGACACTTTGCTCGCCGCAATAAACAAATTCTAGTCAAGTTAAACCACCTGGCAGTCTTTCAAGATATAACTGAAATGCCAACGACATGACACGTTTTGCAATACTTCAATGAAATGATACATATATATGTATCCGCTATAGGTAAATAAGAGCCAAACTGCACATATTAAAATTTATTTGAAAATGGCCAGCTTAGTAGTAAATAGCACAGCATTAGGTTGACTAGTTATATAATAAATGGAAGCAGTCTCCGACTGATGAAACACGTAACTACTGCAGTGCAATGCGAAATTGTCGCGCGAGTGGACATGGCTGTTCGATGGAAACCATGCCACTCCGCTCCGTCGCCAACTGATTTCCAAAATTGTATGCAAAATGTAACTGCCCAGCATACGACAAAAAACAGTCCAGCGGCACGTGCTTGCCAGGCCGGCAGGCGAGGTACAAGCTAAACACACACACACACACACACACACACACACACACACACACACACACACACACACACACACACACACACACACACACACACACACACACACACACACACACACACACACACACACACACACACGCGCGCGCACACGCACACGCACACGCACACGCACACACGCACACACACACACACACACACACACACACACACAAAAAGAATCTGAACACTTGGATGCAAGACATCGCGAGCCAGGGTCGAAAAGTTATTGGAGCGCTTTGTGCAACGACTGAACTCCAGACAAGCAAGCGCGCTGTGTGGGTTCAGCGTGCAGATATTGTCTTCTTTGCTTTAGCTCACTTCTCTTCACCAACTTTCTTTCGCGGCAGACTTTTCACGTACCGGGGTCCCTCTCAAAAAAAGCCTACCGAGAGAAACCTAGGTAATCAATACTTCGACACAGCAGTCTTTGAGCTAGAGGAATTTTCGTAGTAGCGTATTAAACAAGAACAGGTATGCTGATGAACACGCGGCGGTCCTTACGTCTCAGTTTAAAAAGCGCCATATCTGCAGCGACGTGGGGACGGCAACACCTGACGTCGCGCAACCATGGTGACTGGCAAGCAGGGATCAAAAAATTGCGGTGGCTTAGCTCGGCTATGCCAGGATATACGTAGCGTGAGCTTAAGCGCTAAAAAATGAGAGGCGCTATCAAGCGGCTCCGGTGCAGCGTCAGACTTGGCTACTGCGCAACGGAGGCGCACAACTGGGCACGCGGCGGCGCCAGTGCGTCTGCCGCGGCTATGTCGTCACTACTCTGAAATGCGCAGACGGGCGGCGCGCACGCGGTGGCGGCGGAGCGCGCGTCGGCGGCGGCTCCGGCGCGCCAGGTGTGCGGCGTGTGACGTCAGTGCTCCTCGCGCTTGCGCAGCACGGCTCTTTGAAAGCCACGCGAAACTGCTCAACCTCGGCCAGTGTAGCTCACGCTACAATGTATTTTTCCCGCGGCCGTTGCTTTCAGGAGCGAGTGCTTCAGCTCACAAAGTAACTCCCGCCGCACAAAAACGAGGTTTCGTTTCGCAACATGACGGCATGGCTGGTACCCAGCACGCTAGCGTCGGAGCGTGTGTACATGCCCGCGTCTATCGTTGAATTTTTTTTAAAAAGACGCGAAACAACGAGAGCGCGAAACGAGATACGGCGGGAAAAACCACGCAAGACCTGATGAGCGATTGATGCAGGGTACTTCCTGTCGGCTGGCCGCTTGCACCACCTAGCTCACGCGTGCTCAATTACGGTACTCAGTTTAGTTTCGGTTTTGAAAGGCGACCAAAATTAGTTTTTTGGTGCAGGCTTGGCGCAGATTACCCATATTTTGGCAAAATGTAGCAGGATGTAGCAGGGTTAGCCTCCTGGCGCAGTTTGGCGCAATTGGCGCAGCAATCACATCGCTGTTTACGGTACTACACTCCCTATTTCTGAGAGTGTGTCATCTTATCATCCCTCGGCATCCAATAAGATTGCAGGAGCATCAGATAGGAGCGCCAAGTGACAACTCATGACGAAAAAAAAAAAACGTTCCGAGCGGCGACCGCTCTTCATCAGGTCATGGCAGTCTTCACTCATTACCATTATATATACGTATAATATATATATATATATATACTCTTCTGAACTACGTTGGTTGTCAACGGAACGTTATTATATGCAATTCTGACGGACTACATCGTGTTGCATGAAACGTTACCTATACATTACATGCTGGCTCATGATTAGCTAATCGAGTGATCGCGTTCCAAACAAAAAGTGAGCCATCATAAAGAAGCAATAATTTCATAAAGTTTTACTTCTGAGCAGAACGCATAATTACTTTAGAGTTGTGGAACCACATATTTCCACACACACAACACTAAACAACACCCCTATGCTCAGCCTTAAATGGCAATGTTTTCTACATAATATATTTATACTAAAATGTTGATGAGGGTAAGATAACTCTCCGCTTGTTAACAGCGCTGGCAAGAAGTATAAATGAACAAAATACTAGCCAAAGCCCACAACCTTCGAAATGGTTAATTAATGAGAACAAGGTATGACAGAGCACGTCGAACGCTCGACCCTCCCTAATGATAATAGGGCACGTTGATAATGATGAGGCAGTGTGAAGTTTTATTGAACGGACGAGTGGGAACACAAAGGAATGAAAGAAATGACTTAGTAAACCGAGAGCCGAGATACTTTTTTATTCGATGTATAGCTGAAAAGCATGGACGCCACCGCTCGGCTGATTTTGATTTCAATAATTTCTTCGACGCTTTCCTGTTGAAAACATCGTTTGACGCCGGATCTTTTGGGAGGCGTCGATGCGCAGTGGATAATTCACGCGCTTGTTTTGAAATACCTATGGCGTTCAAAGTGACTGGGAGTCTTAAAAAATTAACAAACTATACTTGGTATGTTCGTATGCTTAAATTGCTGAAAGTTTTTAACGATGCTGGGCCGTTATACCGTCATGCCTCATTGTTACGAACCCTATAATATGGCTACCTCGCTATATAGACAATGTTTCGGGGGGAAGAGCTGGGTAAATGTATGTGTTTGTGCCCCGTTATTATGGGTAACTTACATTATGTACATTTTCGGTAGGAACGGAGATATTCACGATAAAGGGACACCACGGTATATCTTCTAGTTATGATGATACATCCACAAGGAGATATTTTCTCGATTATCCTTAGACAAGCATTAAAAATGAGATTTCAACTGCTTCAGGAAGAAAATGCACTACTAGATGTGGCAACGAGAGGGTTGTTAGAAACTTATCAGATTTTTGTTTTAAAGTTCATAAAAACATTTAATAACGGAGATTACAACATTCTGTGCATGGTTAAGTTGTGAAGAGGGCATTTATAAAACAGTTGGCACCACAGTACATTTCGAAAAACATTCCTACAAAACCTACATCCCCGCTCAGCAGACTTGAGATCCATTGTTTCAACCAATGACTATGATTAAAAAAAATGGTTTAACTTGAAATTCAGAAGTTGTGCAGAAAACACGAGCTTTTGAAGAGTCGCGTTTATTGTCAAGGCGCATTTGACGTTTTCGAGTCAGCCGTACTTTGTGTTGCTTAATTCTGTAGTCGCACTTTGCAAATTGAAATAATGGCTGTTAGCGTGATTCGAGGAAACGCTGAGTCATTCTAGCTGATTCATTCGTTCGATAGTGAGATTGGCCGTCCAATTCCAATGGTGTCCTCTAAAAGCAGACGAAGTACAGACTGGACTTCCCACTGGAGTGGAGACGTTATTCCTGAAAGCGTCGACGGGAAACTACTGGTAGACTAGAAGGGCCTTTTAACGGGATCAGGTCGATAGGAAAGAGCGCTCGTCTAGTCTCAGGACCATCGGCTCTAATTAGAGCTGGGCGTAGCCGAAGGTGCGCCGGAGGTTCTGATTGGATTAAAATGCCACCGGAAGTTTTGGAATGAACAAGGGTCGACTTAGCTCTATTGGCTCAGCGAGTTGGTGCAGGAAATGTCCCAGCTCTCCATAGAATCCCCTCCCCCTCGTTTTGTAGAGGCCCGAAATTTAGAGTGACGCTTAGCATCGTTTGCTGTGAAATGTGGCTCTTAGGGAAGAAGCGTCGAGGGGCTTATTCAAGGAGGTCTGAATCAAAGCACGTAAAATTTGCGAAGGGAGTGGCGGAAATCTAAAAATTCTTTATTCAAAATGTCCCCTTTGTGTCTAATCAAACAAAAGAGGTAAATGTGAGCACATGTTTAGAACTAGCTGGAATAGGCAGGTTTTTTTACAAAATGTTTCACAGCGTGAATGACCGTTTTGGTCATGCACCTTATACATCAACTAGGAGCCATGAAAGCTGTTCCAAATGTATTATAACGACCATGTGACGAAACTCCTAGAACCATGCCATGGGTTAGTGTTTTACAATCACCGCTTTATTGCGTTTTATACAGATACATATAATTTGACGTTTTAAATTGAGACGCAAACAGTAAAACGTTGCCAGCTGCAGTTCTAGAAATGACCTAATATTCAACCAATCTACTTTTTTCTCAGCTTGTTTCGTAAATATTTAAATCGTTTTTCGTTCCGAATAGTTTCAACTTTTGTAACTAAAATTGTGCGTTTCATTTTCCATCAATTGTTGATAAAAATATTTATCAAAGCTACTTCGTACAAGTTGTGCGCATACCTTCTCTGCACCCAAACTAGATCTACGTACCGCATCGTGGTCTATCAAAAGAGTTTTGCTTTAATCCGCCATTCGTTTCGTTAAGAGCACAGCCGGATGCTACACTAGTAGACAGGAAAGAGAAGCCGCGCAAGAGCACAGCCCTATTTTTTTTTGTTGTGTCGGTAGTTGTCTGAGTTTCGCCAAGTTATGTGCAATGCTCTGTGATCGTCTGCTCTCATTCAGCCACGGTCTGCTCATTACTGAATATTCCCGCTTTCACCACTTTACTAGCAGAACAAAAATGTTAAGATCCGACATGAGTGGGGTCTTATTCACATGTTCATTTCGCCACTATCTTGTGCCTCATCCGCGGATGCCTGGTTTACTCACTCTTGTGAGTTTCAATGTCTCTTGTCCTCGAGCGACTTTGAACCTGGATACAAATTTCCAATAGTAGAGTTTCACTGCCGCCTCCTAGCTCCTAGATTCGCACCCCCCCCCCCCCCCCCACGCTCCACAAGCACTAACACACACACCTGGTCCTGTAGCTATTGGTAGAGTCGTGTGCTCAAGCCACACGAGCTGAATAAAGTCCACAATGTGTCATACTAGGAACATTTACTAAGTACTTGGCCACTTAATTCAGGAAATTAACCTTGCAACTCACTATCTCACAATCCGTTATCCATTTATCAAAAGGTAAAAAAAAAAAAAAAAAACTTGTATGCCTCTAGGTTTGAGAAATGCACGCTAGTAATTAATTGTCCTTTATTGACCGACAAAAAGGCGTTAGGAAATAATGGATGTATTGAATTCAAGATTGCGTGTATCTCAAGACTGTCTTCATTAACCTGCCTTTCAGCTGCGCACCACAGTTTAATACACTTAAAAATAGCGATCAAAGTGATAACAATAAGAACATTGAATCTAATTTCCTATTTTGATTCCCGACAACATTATAGTTGAAGTGTTTGTGCTTTTCAATTATACTTATTATTAGGCAATCATTTTTTTATTACATTTCAGTAAATAAAACTCATGATAAACTTCATTCTTATAAATCAGGCAACGAGTAGATATTGCTTCTCAGGACTAACTATCATGAGGCGCTGTCATTATTTAGCTAAGCCGATATGTGCATTATTCTCTATCTTAGGTTTCGACCTGTGTTCTACGAAATTTAAAGACCCATAATATACATGTGTACAATATTGAAGTTAGTGCAGCGGTACAAGCGAGCTGGTTAATAATTGATATCTTTAATCCTGGAGAGTGGGGAAAAAAGGGCAACTTGTTTTCCGGTTTGATTTGTGTGCACTATTAACAGCTTAGAAACAGGTAAAATTTGCTATATATACTTATATGTGTTGAGGTTAGCCCCTTATATTCGTTCAGTAAGTGCAACATACCTGTGCCGGATGGTCAGTTCAAAGGCAACACCATAAAAAAAAACTGCAACCAAACTCTTATTGATGTCATGCGCTAAAATTGAATCCTCAACAGAACACATGTTCAAGATGCTTGTCAAACTTTGCAGTGCGAGAAAATATAAATTTTAACAAAAGCCCAAATGCGTTTCCGTTGACGTTTAGATTCACTAAATTTGTATTGTCATTATTTTAACATAACGTAAGAAAAAAAGCTTATTTAGGGAAGTGTATACAATACATTTTTTTTTATTTGGAGTGCCCATCTGAATTCTATTGAACCGTGACAATAGCCAAACAAAACTACATTGAAGTTACATACAGCTGTCAAACAAAAAATATATAAAATAATAAAAAAAAAAGAACGCGGTTCGAGGGGAAGAGGAGTAAAAGTTCATGTCATAAGGCATAAATCTTTCGAGGCGAAAGTCTAAGCCGTTTACTTTTATTGCCCCATAGCTTATTCCTTTGTTTTCTAACCGGCCTCGTTCCCCCATTTTAAAACTCGACGTTTCCGCTTTTAGGCTTAGATACCCTTTTCTCAAAGTGAAAAAAAGTTCGCTTAAAATCACAACAGGAAGCGCAAGAAAATGTCCAAAATATAAAACGCTTTTAAGAGATTTCATGCATAATTTCGCAGCCCTGTACTCGCTTTACGGGCCACCAAACACCCCCTCAAGATGTTTTACTTTGAAGTATTTTCGCAGTGGTTGGTGATTTTTGTTTTTATAGAGGGCAGGGAGCTTGGGAAAGTGGCATCTGCTTGTAACCTTGTACCCAAAAGCGCCATTTTGAAGAATGCGGCAACTTCTTCCTCAAACCCAACAAAAATACACAAATTGTCGTTGTTTTAAGTTTTTTTTTTTTTTTTCAAACGCAAGAAGGAAAATATAAAATTCACGTTCTTGCCGGCTTTTGCAAGGGAATACGGGTAGAGCGCAAGCGCATCAAAAAAAGCCTTCTGCGTGCATTGAGTTTACTGCCACACAAAGCAAAGAATGCAAAAAGCAAACACAGTTAAAATTGATGATAGTTTCTGCAGTATTTTCTAAATACTAAGTTGAATTTATGTTGGCGGTTTGTAATTACATACACGAACGTCTAACGAACATATTTGAGTATCTTACTGGGTGCCTAATAAAACCTTTACAATGATGTTTTTCTTTTTATTTCACCCAAAAATTAACTAAGCATTGCCGAACACTCAGTCCCAGCCAAATTGCGGCGCTAGCGGTCCAAATCAGATGCCAAAGTTTCAGGGATCGCTCTTATTTGATTAAAAAATCACAAGTGATTTTGGAATTTCTTACTTAATGAATACGTTGCCAGTTCCCGGAAACCAAAGCCATTTAGATCCCCGTGAAAATCACTAACGTGGGCTTTGTCAGCAGTAACGTTTTCCTTTCAAAAAGCGCTTCAATAACGTTTGAACGAAAAAACGACATGCTTTGAATGTTTGGCATCTCGTCCGCACCACTAACCCTATAAACTCTTAAGAAACCTAAAGCGTCCACATTCCTGCAAAAATATAAGGAAGACTACCAATCGATGTAGTCATCGCAGGGTACTCGGTGAATGGCGAGACTAAAAATATGTTCTGAACTCGAAAAAGAAAAATGCAAACTGCGCTGTGAATTCGAGCGTATATTTTCACAATTCTGAATGTAACCGCACAGTCTGTCTTTCCGGCCTAAACGTACGTTAATCCTCGTCGTACTCGCCGACGTATCTCCAAAGATCGCAGCGGTTGACTCCCCGAAGTGCTTTGCGGGAATCTAAACAGTCAAGATTTCTCAAAGTATAATTAATTATTGTAGCAAAAAGTAATTTTTTTTTACCTAGTCATTTGACGTATATCGTTGTTTTGAGCGACAACTAAAATCTCGAACGCTCTGCAATGCTTGAGAAATGCTCCAAATGAGTGCGTATTGCATACTTAACAAAATAGTAGCTTAATAAATTTGGTTTCCTTGCACCAAAACATTCCTAAATGAGAATATACTCTGATTTGATTGAGAATATTCGGTATAAATGTTTTCCGACAGGCTGAAAAACAAATCCCCTTCCATTATCAAAATGGCCTTCTTGTACTTGCCGGTGTTTTGGTGTGGGAAGGCATCGATGCTCACTGCGATGACAAGCGCTCCAAGGAAGGAAAATAATTCTCCGGCAACTCCAATTGGGGAAAGTGCTCTCTTCGTATGTGATCCCAGGTAGTACACCAGAGGAATGCCTAAGTTGGCACCAGCTTGACAGTCTTGGGGGCCTAACTTCGGGCCTTATACGATTTTGCTCTAAGGCGTTAGTTCGTAACAAAAACAAGTCTCTTTGGTGTTTCTATGAGACGACTTCCACGTACACACTAGAAAAACCGTTTTTGAAACGTTCATTGACGCCCCAATAACTATTTCATCTCAGGAAAAAAGGTTTCGCCTCAAACAATATCGCCCCCTGGCGCACTAGAAAGGCAACTCTGCGATGAAGAGCTATTTCGCATAAAAAAAAGGAGATTATAACAATAACTTATACGTTTTTCACGAAGAAACCTTTTAGGGAGCGCTCAAAATAAGTTTTTAGGATGCAAAATAGGGACAAGCGGATGAACCGCTAAAGTTCTTTTACGACCAGATTTTTTCGGAGTGCATGCCTAATATTCATTAAACCGAAATTTGCGATTTTCGGCGGCTGTAGCGTCTATTTCAGTGGAAACATTTGTCAACAAGAAAGAAAAACAACAACCTCATTCTACCTGACAAGACGTTTTACTGAAAAGAATGCTACAGGTACCCACAATCTCTAATTTATGTTTGATGACAATTAGGCTTAGGTAAACGTCGGCTAACAAAGTACTTTTTTTTTCATTTCTTTTTATTCAGGTAGCGCCATGGACTAACAGTTTCGCATTCCATCATCACCGCCAGCGTGACATGGTTACCGAATTTCAGCTTTTCGCGATGCGTAGTTTATGTGGATCAAAAAACCGGGTTTCACTTCTTTAATCAACACTCGAAAACAATTCGTTCTTCAAAGGTTCCTCGGCGTCTCAAGAACCCTTGCAGCTCGTGAAGAACAGTTTCGCCTGAAGTGCTATCGCCCCCTGGCGCACTAGAAAGCCAACTGTGCGATGAAGAACTCTTGCGAATAAAAAACTGAGCCTAAAATAACCCTTTGTGCGTTTTTCACAAAGCACCCTTTTAGCGGGTACTCAAAATAACGTTTTAGGGTGCAAAATATGGACAAGCCGAAGAACCCCAAACAGTTCTTCTACCACCGGAGTTTTTTTAGAGTGTGCAAAATGTGGACAAACCGAAAAACCTTTAAGAGTTCTTTTACGACCATATTTTCTTGGAGTGTAACCCTGCAGTTACATTCGTTGCGACTCCGTGTACACAGTGGTAATTATCGGCGCCACGCGTCAATCCAAAGCGCTTGTTTAGACTCGGCGCAAGCGCTGTTTCGACGATTCTATTTCTCAGCGTGCACAAAGATTTTTAGATGGACTCTGCTAAAACACGCCGATGTCTAGGGGTGTGCAAATACTGCTTCGAATCGAATCACGCAGCGTCGCCCTCTGTAGTCCCAGACTACTTCAGGAAAGCCGGGCGTGGCAATACCCGTGCATCTCATTATTGCTTTGCATTTAATGAGATTGCGACATTCACCGATAAGAACGCGGAATTACAAAATCACGAGACAAAAATGTACGAACAAAATGGAGAGCTTTTAGTGTAGGGAGAATGTTTTAGGGGGCCGCTAAGGTATAGGGGCTCACTACTGCGCGTGCGCCGAAACCGAAACTGCGTTTTGGGGTTTTTGATGGGCACTCGCCCCTTACGCGAAAATTCGAGAAATAGCGTGGGGCCCCTATGCGGAGAGCAGGTCGTCTGCTTTTTTTTTGCGCAGGGGGCGCAGGGACGTCAGAGCGACGCCGAGTTCTGATTGGCTTTAAGTGTAGGATAGTGGGTAAGCCTCAAAGCAAGCTGCCTTGAGGTCTACCCACTATCCTTCAATCAGAGCCAATCATAGCTCGGCGTCGCTTTGACGTCACCACAACCCCTGCAAAAGAAGCAGACGAAATTGCGCTCCACATTTGCTTGGGACCGGGATGCGCCGCGGCAAACGTGGAGGCGCCTTTTTCGCTCGCTTCGGAGCAAATTCGTCGTGGTCGCTGCCGTACATTAGCAAAGTTCACTGCCAGTGAATGGTGCGCATGCCGGCTTTCGCTTCGCTTTATATCGCGCAAACCGCAAAGAATGAGCGGTGAGCTCGCCCCCTTTTTAGAGGTCGTGATCCGATTCTGGCCGTTTGCTAAGCCTAAATAGACGCGGTGAGGGTTGACGTGGCAACGTCTCGCTGCTCCGAGACTCCGTGTGGATTTTGTATTTTTTTTTGTCTCGGCCGAGCGCTCGTGGTACTTCACCTGTAGCTTGAAGACGAGTCTTCCAAGTCTTTCAAGTCGATCAAGCTAAGACCTAAATAAAGCAGCTGCTAGCGGAGTATGCTCACCTGCGTTCGTATCAGTTTTCTTTTAATGGGAAGCTTAAACGTTTTGGCGACAGACGGTCAACGCGGCACACGAACGCCAAAAAACAGCGAAAAAACAGTTAGAGTACAGGCGAGCAGGTGGATGTTTACCGTGTTGCAACTTAACCCGAGACTGGGGTAGGAAATAGAAACTTAAACGCAAAAGGGACCAAAAGAAAAGGGGGTAAGAAGAGAGACGCTCTCTTCTTTCTTTTCCTTTGTCCCTTCTACGCTTAAGTACCTACTTCATATCCCCGTCTCGGGTTAAGTTGCAACACGTTAAAAACTATCCGTAGACGAGTGCCTAATGAGAGCGTTTTGATTGGAATGTTTTGACTGAAAACAGCTAACAAGGTGTATACTGGTTCTAGATTGTCTTTTGTGTTAATCGAGTTGATTTGGTTTTACCTTAGCTATTATTTGTAAACAAAAAGTACTTGTTATCGCAAGAAGGTCGGGTTACTTTTTTATTATTATTACGTTTGTTAGCCGCATTTTAGCGCTGCAAGCTGGAAACGCAAGCGCGCCGCGCTGCTTTGCGAAGAGTCTATTCTATAAGTCGTCGGCACCAACCTTGTAACGTTTGGGTCCCCTAATTTCTTAGGGGCAAAACAAACTTCTTTGCGGCAAAACAAAACAAACATTTCAAAACCCTGTAATGAATCACGGCTTGCGATTCTTAGAATGTCTGCGAAAAAAATTATAGACCAACACGCTGTTTACAAACAATCCCGCGTTTGTCCACACCAGGGGCCCTAATCTGGACACTTGGCGAGAAAGTCGGCGAGAAATCTGGCGGCCGTGATTGGCCAACGCAGCATCTGACCTTGGAGCCGGCCAATCATAGACACCGGATTTCTCGCCGACTTTTTCGCCAAGTGTCCAGATTAGGACCCCAGATGAGGGCACCGCGCATGCGCCGAAACTGACAGCGTGACGTTACGGAGTTGAATTTGTGTATACCTAAAAAACAAAGCCGGAATTCTTTTCTTTTTTTTTGCACGTTAAAGGCTATGGATGCGGCAGCGCTATTGGACTTGAACGACGATATGCGCCTAATCCCTACTAATACTATAAAAATTCTATCTTGTCAAAGTGTGCAACTCATTTCAGCCCCCTTCTGACGTTTACGGCGTTCTTGTGTCCTTCATTTTCTGCCTGCATTGGGTGGCGGAGATGCGGAGGGGCGGTCGCTACGACGCCTCCCTCGTGAATATTGCACGGTTCAATCGGCTGCAGCAAATTCTCTTTCCGGGTAGTTCGTTAAATTTTTACTGTTTGGCGCGGATCTTTATGAGGGGAGTCTGGGGATAAGGACGGCCATAACATCGCTTGGTCGAGCACATAAGCGTGCGCAGGGAAAGAGGCCGTATTACTTCTCGTTTGGCGTTATCCCAGCGAGACCAGACTGGATTTTATTTGTCGTCTTGTTGGTAAGCATTAGAAAAATAGGACACGCCATTTCTTCTTCTTTTTTGTTTTGGCAATGCCAAGGGAATGTTGCACTTTTTATAGGTCAAGATAACTTTATTGAAAATGAGGCACCAACGTTTTATTTTACGCGTAATCATTAAGTACGTGGAGCATGGCAAATTACTAGAGCCTTCGTAAACAGTAAAGCTTCACGATAGTGCCATGCTCCACGACTACACTCTGAAAACTATCTAAGTCTATCGTTAATGGTGATTTGCCCGTATCGGTGCTAATTAATACTCTTAACGTTGAAAAGATTTTCCGGCACTCCCCCGACATCTTTCCGCCAAAGTGTAACAAAGAAAAACCCCAAAAAACCTGCCTAAACTTACCGGGCATACGCCCCACTCGATTCAACGCTACATAACTTCACGTAATACCCTGACGTCACGTGACCTAACTGCATGCCACGCGGTCCCGTGTTCACACGAACGCGTGTCCTAGAGATCTAAGCACAAACCACATAACTCGGAGGGGCGCAAAACATACGTATTATGCGCATGACAATTTTTTTTTTTTTTTTTACCAACGAAATCAACAAAGTCACTATCAATAAGCTACGCTTAGTGTATGGCCATCCCGTTCCCTGTTTTTCTTGCGAACGCCGACTTTTTTTTTTTTTTTTTCGGGGCAGTCTTGGCACAACTGGCAAGTGATACGATTCAAAACTGCGACTTACAGTACTTTTGTATACCGTGTCGGGAAGTTCGGGCGATACTGTTTCGCGCTGTCACGGGTTGTTTCATCGCTTCTGGAAAAAATGAAAGCTTTATGGGCGATTTTGCTATAAATTCTCAAATAACTGGCAACCCTGATTTTGAACACCAAAATGGCTGAAGTATGGTTACTTTACAGCGCACCTTAACTAACTGTTTTAGAGTGGCGAAATAGCTATGCTTTGTAATATATTAAATCAGAAAGAAAGGTCATTATCATCAGGCTCCAACGGTCATGTAGAACAAATGGCAAACGGGAACCCGTTCTGCGTTCAAGTCAGCACAATCGATAGCCTCAATAGCTCTCGCTAGCCTTCTGATTGGCTGTTGTGATTGAAGAACGACCAGATTGGTAAAGTTAATGCAAGGATGCAGGTGAGCTTGTAAAAAAAACTGAAATTTCCGGCTCGACCGGGTTACACATTTTTCGTCACAAAAGGTTAGTTGTAACAAAAGAAAAATTATGTAGACCCTTCTGTGGATTGCGATCTGGGTTTACTGTACAAGATTCCCGTGAAATGTGGGTTTTGCTTTGTGAGTCCGACGGCCAGGTATCTTAATTGCAGGGTAACTGAACAGAAAATAACAATGAAAAACAATTTAGAAGGTTCAAAATGAGCTAATCATCTCTTCTTCTTGTAGCAATTGTTTCGCTAATTTGATAAAACAATGAAATGCTCGACACGAAAAGGGATTGTTAGAAACGTTTAGTGAAAGAGCCGTTGATGAGTGACAGCTACGCTAATTGTTTTAGCAACGTGTCCGTTTCTCCAGAAAATAGTATCAAGGCGTTTCTTAATCTATAGCCCTTTTTTGTAGTTGGTTCACCTTATTCCTTTTGTGGTTGACGTTTTCACCTTGACTCCGTTTTCAGTTCCTCTTATCCATATAACGGTGCAATCTACCATCTCCTTGTTTCGGAGTCTTCGGTTAGGGGTTGATGTGTACCCTCTTTAGATACGTGTATCCTGGTTGGGTACGCGCGTGACGTCAATGTTGTCATACCTGTCTTTTTTTTCAATCTGTTCGTTTTTTTTGTATTTTTTTGTTGTCTATTTAAGGTTGTGTTTTGTGAAATAAACATCAGCTGTATGTGGCGATTTGTGTTGTCCTGCACTTCCGTTTCCCCACTCCCCAGAATTAAAAAAAATGGCAATGATACGTAGTCTGTGAGCACTGCGGAGGAGTATACAATAAGGAGCTGCTCAGAATGTAGCTGTATATCGACAAGCGAATTGCGACGTTGCGTGAAATCATAGTTCTAGTAGATCGTTCTGATGACTCCAATAAGGATACCCGATACTCTGCCGCCGCCCTTGCGCCATTCATCGTATCGTTATCGGGTATTGTTTTCAAAGGTATCGTAGGTATCGAAGATACCGGAAAAATCTACTAAATCTCCTATATGGTGTAGGCTCCGTACTCGCTTTGATGGGTCGCAGCACGTAAGGGGGTCGAACTTAGGCTAAACTCAAACTCAAGTAATAAAATTCCGTTTTTCATTTTTTTTTTTTTTTAAATTACGTTTACGTAAAACTCCAGAATGTAAAACTGACATCAGGTGGGTACACGCGATATTGTTAAAGCGTGTTTGGGTAGTCGGTTCTAGGAACGGTTGCAAGCCACCGCATTTGTGAAGCAAGTCTGTCCCCCTTGACTGAGCAAACGCACACGACCCCCACAAGTCTGGCAACGGAGTGCACGCCCTGGGAAGCATTTACAGTTCAGGCGACCGACACACGCACACAAACACATATGCACAGACACACACACACAAACAAACTTTGAAAAGGGCTGCTTTCAGACGTCGAACTCGCAACAAATGCATACAACTCGTCACGCATACGCTTGGTGCAATCTCGAATATAATTTCGCCACTTTTCGGGACTAGCAAGATGTAAAAGTGCTCATCGTGTCGCATTCAACGTAACGAGTGGCTGGCAAAACTACATATGTACTTGTATGAGGGCGTTGGCCCAGTCGATTGCACGAAGTCAAGGGACGAACAAAAAGGAAATTATATAGCCCGCTGTTCTTCGGCATGCCTCCAACAACACGGCACACGACACTCGACTGTGAAGGATGGTGAAGACATCATCATTTCGTACACTTTTTTATTTTTTACGTATTAAAAGGTTAGTAATAACAATTTGGTGGTTATGTTTTCGACAGGTTGATGCACCAAACGAAGTCCGTTGGTAAGCAATGAAAATGATAAAATGCTATCAAAAAGGTGCAGCGGTCTTTCAACCTAACATGAACAGCATTAGATAAGAATCTATTTTTAAGAGCTGCCTTGCTGGGCTGTATCTTAGTAAGTATTGAAACTCCACCAACATATTGTTCGAATAATTAAAAGAAAAAATACGTATATGTTGTGGTAGGCTCGTGTGTGCAGTAACTTGTTTTAACGTTGTCATTTTATATAACACCAGTAAAATATTTTTGAGAGGCGGCGTTTAAAGTTTTGAGTCAGTACAAAATACTTTTAATTCTAAATTGTTCTATTTTTATTTTCATTTCTTATCTTAGTGTTTCCTTGACTTAGAGATTCTGTTGCGGCTATCTACACAATGGCTTAACAGCCGTTAAAAAAGTGGCTTATTAATTTGCATTAGGTTTTGAGAAAAAAAGTTTTGCAAATATTGTGAGTCGTACTGCCTAAGGGAGGATTATTAAAAAAATCCTTCAAACGAGCGATTCAGAGACTACCTCCCTCCCCCTACATTCCCCGACTCTATTGCATATACTGGCTTTTTAGGAACCAAATGCGAAAAAAACAAGGTTTCAATAAAAATACTTGACATGTCTGAAGCCCGTCTTCAAAATTATCGACGTATATTGCAGGGCACTTGTTTTTTGCACGGATGTTATGCGAGATGCTGCGCTGAACTGAAATTCTAAACAACATGCTTCTTCGAGTGCCATCGGCGTTTCCAAACCGCCCCCCCCCCCCCCCCCCCCCCAAGCACCAATAAAAAAAAAGTCGCACTTACATACTGGTACGTGCTAAGGCCATACCCCTATGCATTCTGCACACCTCACAGGATTCGCTCGAAAATTGTCTTTGTACATTGCGCGAGGCATCTTAAACGAGAAAAAAAAGTACAGACATTGCGAATGGAATGCACGCGACGCGTGTGGAGGCGTTGAGTGAACATCAAAAGTGCCCCTGCGACGTTGGGAAATCGGGTAAAAAAACAGTAGAGCTTTAAAAAAAACGAAATCAATCTGCTATAGTTGTGGAAGGAGAAGGAAGGGTGCGCCTCGATGAGTAAAAGTAATATTCTATTTTTTTTTCTTTTTTATTTGACATCAAACCTGTATTTTTAAATATTTGGAATAACGTTTTTTGCGCCGCTCCCGGTATTCAATAAATCAAAAGCGGATATCCAGGTTTATTCAATAAAACATTATACCTTACGTTATTTCGAATGTACCCTCTATTTTTCAACATGAAAAAAACAACACTTATTCATCAAAATAAAAACAAAATCCTCAATCAGTTGAAGGAAAGGAATTCGTTTTAGATTTTTTTTTTCTGAAACAGCTTTCGTTTGATCCATCTTTGCTGGAATCGATGCCATACGTTTCTTTAACCTCTAGTATATACGTGATATGTTTCTTAAAAAAAATGCACTTTTCGTAAGTCTAAATGTCGTCTTACAGATTATTCATAAATTTCAATTCAAGAGCAAGCCATTCTGGGCCTGTTGACGCAATTTCCTAATCTTCTATTGTGTCATCAGATAATATTCAGGTGTTTTGCATGCGACACCAACACAACGTAGTAATATTTAGAGTATTGTTTCTATTGTATATTGACGTATTTATTCATATGCAAGGGCGGCAACGTTACGTGATTATCTTTTTTCGCTGGAATCAAATCAGTCCAGGCGGATAATAAATTTGCAATAAACGTTCCAAACAGTTCACCAATTAAACGCGTACTTTTTTACACAAACTTTATTTATAGACATTGTGTTAAGTATTTTATTTTTTTTTTTTTTAGCTTGAAAGTAGTCACTATTAGAGGCTCTCGTAGAGGCCCTGCAGACCAAAATAAGATTGCGGCTTTGACAACAATAAATTAATTATTGAATACGTCTGTAGTGGTTCTTTATTTATTGGAAGCGTGCAAAAATAGTGTCGCCACGGTACGGAACCTCGCAGAAGCATTTGGAATTTGACACCACAAATCAGACAGGCATAGACAACTTGTGAAGCAGCCAATCCTAGCTTCTGATGAACGTCAGCTTACGTTAGCAAAGCGCTGTACTATACGTTCGGGGCCACACTCAGCGCTTATTTTTTTTTTTAACACGAGACCTGGTAATGTGGAACACAGATCCCCTCCATGCGGTGGCGAAAAATGTAGCCATCACCTCAATCCCAGTGCGTCTGCTTACTTCTCAGTCGAGCCTTTTGGCTCGACTGAGAAACTAGGTTCGACAATCTTATGAGATGGACGAAAAAAACTCCCTACGTAGAGTTTATAAATTCGCGGTACCGTTGAATATCGTCCCGTAGTTATTTTCCGAACGCCGAGCAAGCAAACGATTTGTAGAGGCACTTTTCAGCGCAGATAAAGGAGAAAAAAAGAAGGCGGAGTGTTGTTGTCGAAGCCCCTTGCAAATGGGGGGTACACGATTGAACCCGAGAACCATACTTGTACGTAACGCCTTACAAGTAATGGATTACTTGTAATCGATTACATATTACTGTAAGTTTGTAACGCTTCAATTACTTCCATTAACGAGTAACGATCCTTTAATTTAATTACGTTTTTGCTGTAATCAATTACAAAATTACCCATTACAATTTTTCTAAATGTTTTTTCTTTGGGAGGTGGGGGGGGGGGGGGGGGGGGGAGGGGTAGATGACCCGGAGTAACTCAGTTCTGGGCAACGGTCAATTGTTTTTCTTTCGAAACCACTAAGCCCGGGATCTTGAGGATTAGTAGGGCACTTCCCTATGCTTTGTTTCCTGAGTACATTTGTTTTGGTACACCGGAGACTACGTTTGGGTATGAAAAATGACCTTATCCGGCCTCTTGTAAGTAATGTATCTAAACAGCGCTCTTCTTTTTTTTTTTTTTCACGAGAGGGATTGTGTGTGTTGGCGTCACTCACTCAGCTCTAAGCAAAAACGGTCAAGGCTTTCTTTTTTTTCGGAACAACTGAGCGCGAGACTTTAAGGATTATGCTACCGTCATAAAAAGAAAAGTTGAATGAAGAGTAACGTGGGAAGTAACCGATTACTTTAGATTAATTTTTCTATTACTTTCTTGAGGCTGTAACTGTAATTGTTATCGGTTACTTTTTTACAGGAGTAATTGTATTATCGTTGTATTTGTTCAGGTGAAGTTACAGTCTGCCGAGAACCGAGAAACTACTGCGGGTCAAATCATAAAGTTAATATATTGTCCGCTAGAGGTTCAACTGGCACTAGTGTCTATGCGACTTTTGGGAGGCAAATTGAAAGAAGACAGTCAACAGTGTACTTTTGCGGTCATCCTGTGCATTCCTATAGGAAAACGCTCGTGTACTTTGTCTCTTCCACGAGAAATAACATAGATAACTTTTGTTATTTGGATCGTATCGGATAGTATGTACCTTTATAAACATTTTTAAAGTGTAATTGCTTTAGTTACAAGATAATTCTTTACCACTGAACGATGTTAAACTTCGCTATATTTTAGGTCCGAACCTCTTTTCCATTGCAGGCATATAAAAGCAAGCGACGATTCTGTGCAAAATAGCAATCGAAAGGAATGTCGAGTGTATTCAAGGTTCGCCAGCATTCCGGTGGTGCTCATAACTTGCTAATATGCCCGTCCTGACACTATGACAAACGACTCCGTCGTGCATCTTTACGAGAGGTTAAAAAAAGACACTTGAAACGTAAAAAACAAAGTGTGTAGGCTATTAAAGTTTTTTTCTTTTTTTATATTTCCTTTGTGAGCCAGCTTTTATCGGGCACCTGTTCTCTCGATTTTCACTATTTTCAAAACTTTTGAGCGTGCGGGTGATTTTTTGAACACAAAACAAGCATCATTGCACATGTTCATAAGCAGAAAGAATAAAAGAGTATTTATTTATAGCAAATTAGACTATATTGCGTAGACTTTAATTTATTTTGATCGTCTGCATGCACAAGGAGTTACCTATCTAGTGTTACTGCGTTGTTCTTGCCGTCTGTTTTGGTTTTCCACGTGTCCTTTGTTCGTTTGGCAAGTATATCCCCCATGCTGGAAAGCGCCGACGCCGTGTTCGCGCTAACAGTGTCTGACAGCGCACATAGAAACATGTACGAGGCAGTTTTAGCACCGTTTTTAATGCCACGAATTTAAACTGAAAAAGCTGTAACTGACCAATTATTTCATTTGCGTGACTGAGAAATGTTCCCATCTACATAGTACGCACGAATTATTCGTGATGTTTGCTCTTATAATCAAGCACAGGGAGAATATGAAATCGCTTTTTCTCATAGAAATGCATTCCCAGAAGTCAATTTCCGACTGGTTGCTGTCTGCTTCAATTTGCCGCAGCACAATTGTCCAGTTATACCACTAGTGTACATTGAAATAACTCGATGGGTCCAATGGCGTAAAAACACATTCAGAGCAGCACTGGACGCGGGTAAGTTTTCGAATTTCAAGGTGCCAAATAGATACATCTACCCTTGAGTGAGATCAAGAAATACGGCAGCGAGAATGCGAGACGCGGCCAGGACGCTGCGGGCGCATTAGAAGACGTCCGAGCGGTTAAAGCTCCACTGTGCGATGTAACGTGGACCCCGTTGCCAACCCGCTTCCAAAGCAAAGTGCCCCCCTCCCCTTTTTTTGAAGTTTCACAAGTTCCCAATGCGGAGTGGAAGTTCGTCTGCTTCTATTGCAGGGGTTGTGGTGACGTCAAAACGCCGAGCTCCGATTGGCCCAGATTGAAGGATAGTGGGTAGACCTCAATGCTTGAGGTCTACCCACTATTCCTCAATCAGAACCAATCAGAGCTCGACGTTCAGACGTCACAACAACCCTCGCAAAAGAAGCAGGTGAACTTGCGCTCCGAATAAAAATTATAGGGTGAGACATTCTACGCCATTTCATGTCAGTCTCGCTACGCTAATTGCGTTACTTACAGACTTTCCTGACGAAAGGGGGCGTCAGTTAATGAACTGATATTTAATTCCCGATCCCATTTTTATTTAAGCTCCAGCCACGCTTATTCGATATCACGCATGATATTAAATGTTATTCAATATTTCATGCGCTTATATGAGGAAAAGTTGGACGAATCTTCACAGCGTATGGACACGCGTTGTGTCAATATTATTGTGACATCAGATAATATTCAGGTGTTTTACACGCGACACCAACACAACGTAGTAATATTTAGAGTATTGTTTCTATTATATATTGATGTATTTATTCATATACTAGGGCGGCAACGTTACGTGATTATCTTTTTTCGCAGGAATCAAATCAGTCCAGGCGGATAATAAATTTGCAATAAACGTCCCAAACAATTGACCAATTAAACGCGTACTTTCTACATAAACTCTATTAATAGACATTGTGTTAAGTATTTTTTTTTTAGCTTGAAAGTAGTTACTCTGAGAGGCTCACGTAGAGGCCCTGCAGACCAAAATAAGATTGCGGCTTTGCCAACAATAAATTAATTATTGAATACGTCTGAAGTGGTTCTTTATTTATTGGAAGCGTGCAAAAATAGTGTCGCCACGGTACGGCACCTCGCAGAAGCATTTGGCATTTAACACCACAAATCAGACAGTCATAGACAACTTGTGAAGCAGCCAATCCTAGTTTCTAATGAACGTCAGCTTACGTGAGCAAAGCGTTGTACTATACGTTCGGGGCCACACTCGGCGCTTATTTTTTATTTTTTTTTTTTTAACACGAGACCTCGTAATGTGGAACACAGATCCCCTCCATGCGGTGGCGAAAAATGTAGCCATCATCTCAATCCCAGTGCGTCTGCTCACTTCTCAGTCGAGCCTTTTGGCTCGACTGAGAAACTAGGTTCGACAATCTTATGAGATGGGCGAAAAAAAGCTCCCTACCTAGATTTTATAAATTGGCGGTACCGTTGAATATCGTCCCGTAGTTATTTTCCGAACGCCGAGCAAGCAAACGATTTGTAGAGGCACTTTTCAGCGCAGATAAAGGAGAAAAAAAGAAGGCGGAGTGTTGTTGTCGAAGCCCCTTGCAAATGGGGGGTACACGATTGAACCCGAGAACCAGACTTGTACGTAACGCGTTACAAGTAATGAATTACTTGTAATCGATTACATATTACTGTAAGTTTGTAACGCTTCAATTACTTCCATTAACGAGTAACGATCCTTTTAATTTAATTACGTTTTTGCTGTAATCAATTACAAAATTACCCATTACAATTTTTCTAAATGTTTTTTCTTTGGGAGGTGGGGGGGGGGGGGGGGGGGAGGGGTAGATGACCCGGAGTAACTCAGTTCTGGGCAACGGTCAATTGTTTTTCTTTCGAAACCACTAAGCCCGGGATCTTGAGGATTAGTAGGGCACTTCCCTATGCTTTGTTTCCTGAGTACATTTGTTTTGGTACACCGGAGACTACGTTTGGGTATGAAAAATGACCTTATCCGGCCTCTTGTAAGTAATGTATCTAAACAGCGCTCTTCTTTTTTTTTTTTCACGAGAGGGATTGTGTGTGTTGGCGTCACTCACTCAGCTCTAAGCAAAAACGGTCAAGGCTTTCTTTTTTTTCGGAACAACTGAGCGCGAGACTTTAAGGATTATGCTACCGTCATAAAAAGAAAAGTTGAATGAAGAGTAACGTGGGAAGTAACCGATTACTTTAGATTAATTTTTCTATTACTTTCTTGAGGCTGTAACTGTAATTGTAATCGGTTACTTTTTTACAGTAACGTGTAGAAGTCTGCCGAGAACCGAGAAACTACTGCGGGTCAAATCATAAAGTTAATATATTGTCCGCTAGAGGTTCAACTGGCACTAGTGTCTATGCGACTTTTGGGAGGCAAATTGAAGAAGACAGTCAACAGTGTACTTTTGCGGTCATCCTGTGCATTCCTATAGGAAAACGCTCGTGTACTTTGTCTCTTCCACGAGAAATAACATAGATAACTTTTGTTATTTGGATCGTATCGGATAGTATGTACCTTTATAAACATTTTTAAAGTGTAATTGCTTTAGTTACAAGATAATTCTTTACCACTGAACGATGTTAAACTTCGCTATATTTTAGGTCCGAACCTCTTTTCCATTGCAGGCATATAAAAGCAAGCGACGATTCTGTGCAAAATAGCAATCGAAAGGAATGTCGAGTGTATTCAAGGTTCGCCAGCATTCCGGTGGTGCTCATAACTTGCTAATATGCCCGTCCTGACACTATACCAAACGACTCCGTCGTGCATCTTTACGAGAGGTTAAAAAAGACACTTGAAACGTAAAAAACAAAGTGCGTAGGGTATTAAAGGTTTTTGTTTTTTAGATTTCCTATGTGAGCCAGCTTTTATCGGGCACCTGTTCTCTCGATATTCACTTTTTTCAAAACTTTTGAGCGTGCGGGTGATTTTTTTAACACAAAACAAGCATCATTGCACATGTTCATAAGCAGAAAAAATAAAACAGTATTTATTTATTGCAAATTAGACTATATTGCGTGGACTTTAATTTATTTTGATCGTCTGCATGCACAAGGAGTTACCTATCTAGTGTTACTGCGTTGTTCTTGCCGTCTGTTTTGGTTTTCCATGTGTCCTTTGTTCGTTTGGCACGTAAATCCCCCATGCTAGAAAGCGCCGACGCCGAGTTCGCGCTAACAGTGTCTGACAGCGCACATAGAAACATGTACGAGGCAGTTTTAGCACCGTTTTTAATGCCACGAATTTAAACTGAAAAAGCTGTAACTGACCAATTATTTCATCTGCGTGACTGAGAAATGTTCCCATCTACATAGTACGCACGAATTATTCGTGATGTTTGCTCTTATATTTAAGCACAGGGAGAATATGAAATCGCTTTTTCTCATAGAAAAGCATTCCCAGAAGTCAATTTCCGACTGGTTGCTGTCTGCTTCAATTTGCCGCAGCACAATTGTCCAGTTATACCACTAGTGTACATTGAAATAACTCGATGGGTCCAATGGCGTAAAAACACATTCAGAGCAGCACTGGACGCGGGTAGGTTTTCGAATTTCAAGGTGCCAAATAGATACATCTACCCTTGAGTGAGATCAAGAAATACGGCAGCGAGAATGCGAGACGCGGCCAGGACGCTGCGGGCGCATTAGAAGACGTCCGAGCGGTTAAAGCTCCACTGTGCGATGTAACGTGGACCCCGTTGCCAACCCGCTTCCAAAGCAAAGTGCCCCCCTCCCCTTTTTTTGAAGTTTCACAAGTTCCCAATGCGGAGTGGAAGTTCGTCTGCTTCTATTGCAGGGGTTGTGTTGACGCCAAAACGCCGAGCTCCGATTGGCCCTGATTGAAGGATAGTGGGTAGACCTCAATGCTTGAGGTCTACCCACTATTCCTCAATCAGAACCAATCAGAGCTCGACGTTTAGACGTCACAACAACCCTCGCAAAAGAAGCAGATGAACTTGCGCTCCGCATAAAAATTATAGGGTGAGACATTCAACGCCATTTCATGTCAGTCTCGCTACGCTAATTGCGTTACTTACAGACTTTCCTGACGAAAAGGTGCGTCAGTTAATAAACTGATATTTAATTCCCGATCCCATTTTTATTTAAGCTCCAGCCACGCTTATTCGATATCACGCATGATATTAAATGTTATTCAATATTTCATGCGCTTATATGAGGAAAAGTTGGACGAATCTTCACAGCGTATGGACACGCTTTGTGTCAATATTAAGACGGGTACGCAGCCTAAGGCTAAATAGGCCTTACAGAATCAACTTCGCCTTTCTTTCCTTGCCAAAAGACGAGTTCCAAAACGTACAGCGCCACCGACGGCAGGGAATTTTGAGAACCCTCGGTACAGATCACGCGCTTTCTCGTTGCGCCTACGCGACTGCGCGAGAGTCGCGGCTGCAAACACCAGCAGCCTGTCGCAGCCATTCGCCCGTCTGCCGGAACGTCGTATACGTCGGTTGGCGGCGTACCGTATCTGCGCGGCGTAAAGGCATCGCAACGGTTGAAGCTATTCACCTCTTTTAATACATTATTCGTCGTAACTTACCTTCACGTCATGCACTGTCCTCGGATTCCAATTATTTTACACCGCAACCGTAGCAGGGTTCGACTAGGTTCGACAAAGCGTTGGTGCAGCAGACGACGGAGCCGATAAAAAGAAGAAGGATGAGAAAGGGGCAGCCTCGCAAGATAGCCCGCGTGATACCCCCTCTCCCGTTTCCGTGCGCTCGTAGCGCTCGTTCCACTCGGCTCTCGGCTGCTCGAACGTTGTTGCCATGGTAACCCGCTCCTGCTCACGTATGCCGCGTGGCACCACGTGATAGAGGCAGGAAATACGATGGGGGGAGGGGGGGGGGGGGCGTACCGAGGACTCTCATCATTTGTCGCGCGGGGCGCGCGGGCTTTTGGAATTTTCGCAAAGGGTCTAATTTTGTACACTTAAAAGGAACACATTGATAATCCCGGATATATTCTTAACGCCATATCATGCAATTCAAACAGCAGATTGTTGTGAACCATTCGGTTTGAGCGGCAGTTAAAATAAAAAATAAGCTTGAAAAGTAACACACCAAAACAATTTTAGACTAATTCCTCTGTTGATCCTTGCTACGAAAGATTCTGTCGCAGAAAAAAAAGAAAAGCAACTTCGCCTTCCCTTCATATTTTTTGCTGTTTCTTAAATCACCCCGAAGCCACTCTGGTCCTTCTCTACTTTTGTTCATTTTCAAAGCAGACAAGAGAAATAAAACTTTACGTTTACTTTGAGAGAGTTGCCAGTATGCAAATTTCTTTAAACGATTGCAGAAAAAACGAATTTAAATGTGAAAATATAAGTAAACTAAAGTCAAAACCTGGAACAACTGGTGGCGCGCTTCATTAGCTCTAAGCGGAACCGGCTGATTTAAATTCAACTTTGTTTTATAAACGTTTCCTCCCTCTTCTTTGGTGTTCAGTAACGCTTTTAAAAATCCGGGTATCTTTTGCAGCATTGGCATTTTCTTGAGCCCAAACCGCTATTTTATGAGCATCTATCGTCATCAAAGACATCTGCAAACATATGTATGTGCCAGATTACTTGTTTAATATTTCTTGTTTTTCAGATCATATGTCGGTCACCATATTTTTTTAGGAACATGTCAAGCTAAAAACTCTTTTTGTGAGCAATTTCAGATTTATCTTTTAATTTATACCGGGTATCAGGACATTTCATTTGGGGACAATTCACTTTATATTTTTTCTCATGTCAAGATTCTAGTGCAAAAGGAATCAAGAACAAAATCTGTATTCCAAAATAAAACCAAACTTCAAATACCAAATTCCTGAACCAGACAATGCCAGGGAGCCTGAAAGATTGCTGGCATATGGATGCAAAAACCGAAAATAACGCGTACCTCTCAAAACCCGATCAGTCGGTCCCACGCAACTCTGCAAATCACACGAATTTTACGCGTATTTTTTTATTTCCTCTGCGCATTTGTAAAACAAACGCCCTAAGTTTATAATGCAGCTGCGGTTTATTATTTTGTCACTCGTTCCTTGGTACACGTTCCTTGCTCCGGTTGACCAATCTCTCTCTGGCTTTCTTCTTTTTTTATCGTATATTTTTATTCAAAGGTATTCTCCCTACGCTTACTGCGACGACATCCACTGAAATATTCAAGACATGCGAACATCACTCAAAGAAGGATTTCATGCCAGCAGATGCTGTTGACGTTAACAACGAGAGGCCTCTCAATAACGCCCAGTCATTTACAGGACGCAGGAAGTTGCCGGGTTGTTCATTTAAACTTTTTGTTAAAAATGTTTTCTTTGTATTTTTGAGTTATAGAAACCAAGGCGATTTACCCGAGCGCAAACCAGGAAAAACGAAGATCGTACACTTCCCGCTCGTTCTTTGTGAAACGTCATCAGACTACGGCGGTGCGAAACACAGCGGCTGGGAACTGAACCCTTCTGCCGAGCGTGAGTCGTCGCACCCATCAGGTACAAGATCCAGCCGAGTGCTGCTGCAGCACCCGTGCCCTGTCCGTGCAAAAACTCAGCCGTAATGTGATGACGTCACACGTCCAGTGCACAGGCCTTCCAAGCCTGTTTAGACTGTCCTCGCTCGTCTAGAACAATAAGCCAAGGTGTGTTAACAAGCTCAACAACGACGAAGAACGAAGTCAGATGTGAAATTACAAAATGATGTCAAAGCTCAATGGAATTATATGCCCAATTTATACAAGAAGTGCGCTTACAGAAAAGCAAGTGAGCGTGTCTATTCGTGCTCAATGCGACTGAAATGAGAGTCAAAACGCAGGCGAGCCGTTACGCAATCATAATTAAAAAAACCTTGAGACGGTGGTATGTATGTTAGCTTTGTTTTTTCCTGTCTCAAGGTCTTTATTTTATTATGATTATCAATGTGACAACGAGACAATTAAAAGCTTACTGTGACACGAGATTCTCTTTCAGTTTTTAATTTAACAAGAGTCATAAATTAATTTTTTCTATGTTAACCTGGAGCTCTATTTCGCGTATTTGCAGATGTTAATACAATGCCAAGTATAAACTTTAAGGTCTCTAGTGAACATCATTTTGGGACTCATTCCTTAAACATTTTGTTCTTTATTAGGCCGTTGTCTAATATGTTTGAGCTGACTTGAGAGATAATAACGATTGTTTCGCTATTTATAAGTTTTCTAGTGAATTCTGGAAAGCTGTGTTTCACTCATGTTGAATTTGGCAGTCAAACACTTCTCAGAATAATCGCTACGCGTTGTTTTAATAAGTTGTTGCATAACTTTCATGCTCTTATTTCAAACCCATTAGAAGACACCTCAAAGAGTAACGAGACAATAGTGAAACACTTTGTAAAGCCTGTGAGTTCCATTTTACGATCACAGTCATAGACTATTTGCGGACGGAAGCATATTTTAATCGCAAAAAGCAAGATCGGGTACGCTGCATGTCGTAAGAGTGATAGGCTCAATAGCAGATACGTTGCGAAGGCGATCTTAGAAAGATATGTTGCGCAAAACGTCAGGTAGACGCAAAAGCACAATTTCAAGAGAAAGGATATGCGGTCTAACAAAGGGTTACTTACGGACCTAATCATTTCGTTAGCAAGGAGCAGTCAATTTGTTTCGCAAGTTTCTCGTCAGAATGGAAAGTAGGGCAAGCTGGCTTGTTTTATGGTAAAAATAGTGCGAATAACAACGATGACCAAATAATAAATAATAAGGACGAGCTGAAACGCTGTTTGTTTGTTTTCATTCTGGTTTTATTCGTGCTTTACAAATTTACTTCGTGCAAGTTTCTAATTTAATCTCGACGTCTACTTCTCGACATCCTAATAAAGCTGACAGGTCGTACGGGGCGGGCATCTGAGGCCGAGTTTATGTTTTAAGTTAATTTTTTTTTTATATCGCCGCACGTTTAATGGTAAAAATAAATTATCAGTCTGCAGATTACTAATTGATGTGGTATTTTTTGTATTTAATAAAACAAAAAATAAGGAACATCGTTTACATAACACTTGCAAAATTTGCGCGCCTTTGAAAAAAAAAATGTAACGGTTAGTCAAAACCACGTAACATACATTTCGGAGTATTTTGCAGTTGACCTTAAAATCTAATGTGATTCATCACATACAAAATAATGCCACAGTAACTGGGGCTTTTGGAACTATTTTCTCTGCCTCATGCGTAGGTGCATCCTAATAAAAAAAAATCCTGTTCATTTAAAACAGACGGTGTAGAAGACGGAGATAGCAGACAATGTTTGTTTGTTTCTTTTTTCGAGAAGAAACAATGTATAGATCTGTCATGGAGAGCCAAACACCACTAAGTCTTACACATTAAATCCTCTTTCAATGTGGATGTTTTTACGTATGGGAGGTACGTATGCTAAGAAATAACTACTATAAAAAGTGTTTACTTTGCAAATCACACCCCGTTATTCCCGGGGATCAAGGGAAAGAAAGAGAAGCGTTGGGAAGAAGAGGGATGAAGGGCAACGGATTAAGGATTTATATTGCTCTTCCCAGCGCACGTCAAGGGAATTGGGACACCCTCTCGGGGAAAAGCACAGTGACAAGCACGACCATTCAAAAACAAACACCCCATAAAACAGTAAAAACAAAAACAAATTTAAGAAAAGAACACGGGATGAGAAAAGGATTTGCGTAGCAAAGATACGGCGGAATTGTAGAAAAATATGTGTCTAAGTTTTCAGGAGGAACGAGCGTGACATTTGAAAAATCTAGGGGATTTGTTCTGATATTCAAAAACATTGTCGAAGATCCCATTTTAAATAAAGGATTTGGACGTTACAAATTGATAACTAGAAAAGAACAACGACACTAATATTTTGAAATTATCGCATTTTCCGAAGTACAGTCCGTGGATTCTATGTATTCGAAAGCAGAAATGTTTAGAGGAGCCAGATATCTACGAATGCGGAGTAGACAACAATTCGTTCTTTCAAGATTGTTCATTGTAACGAGACGTGACAATTTTTCGTGAATCGTGTTAATGAAGATATCTGTACGATACTGGCTCATAAGTGCGCTAATAAAGCGGCATTTTCAAGATATACCTTTTATGAAAAGTTGTTTACGTGCGAAATATGAAGTAGATGCGTACTGTGCATCGACTATGAACCTGGTGGCAACATTTTTAAAAAAAGTATTTCCAAAAGAAATATTTCCCGTGGGAAGACAGTTCGGGAAAATAAGATACGAGTAATAGGACGAATCGTCCTGCTACAATTCAAGCTTGAAGTCTTATAACGTCATGTATGTTAAATCGACAACCAGCGAGCGTTGTATTGACACGTGCATGGGCGAACGCTACTCAACACTTCCGGAAGATTCGCGTGTACTTTTAGCCCAAATTATTCGACGTCCGATTCGAATGTTCGATATACTAAGTGCAATAGATATGGACGCCAACCTGACCTTGCCGAGTCAGTATTTCGAATGTTCGGCACTCGAACGTTCTTGGTCGAATGTTCTAGATAGCGAGTGTAGTAGATCAATAGACCAGCGTGGCCTCGTCAATTCACTCTCGCTATCTCGCGCTAGCCAGCTGTCCGCCAACACGTCGACGCTCGGTGCTGCCGCCTCCGACGATCACTGCAGTTTAACCTTTGATGTCAGTTTTACGATTGTCGATACTTTTTCATCCGCGACAATATGTGGTCCATATCAAATGACGTGTCCAAGTTTAACCTCTAGAAACAATTACACCCTTCTCTGCTGCTGACTAGGCATTTGTTTAGTTTTTGAGAGATAATTTTTATGTAAAAAAATGAATTACCGGCTTTTCTAGAGAGAGCCAGTATAAATTGTGTGAAATGTTTGTGCACCATGTAGAAATGTGTTTACAGTAACACACTCGTTGTAATTGGCAAAATAGCTCTTTTTTATATCGAGTCTTATTAATTTTATGACTTGGTAACTGTACGTAAACTGGGAAAAAATACAGCACTGCCTCAACCATCACGCACTTTAATATTACTTTAAATCTATTAGAAAATACAAAATACCATTCAACTAAGATATCTGAAGAGGATTAACGAGCACTTCCATGTTTTTCCCCTTTTGTAAACCGTTTTCATAATAAAATAAAAAATAGTAAAAATAATAATAGTTAAAATATGGGCAAAGCGCAGGTTCTGTGCTTCAGGAATAAATTACCGAAAATATGATCAAAACAAAAAGCTATAAAAAAAAAACAATTACGTCCGCTTTGGGACTTCAGCTAATGAAGCGCTGTTTTCGCAAATGGGCGACGGTCCCGGATCACTGCTTTTTAATATTTTACTGCATCGTTTTGGGTTTCAAGTTGAATCGTCCTTCTTTCATTTAACCTAATTTACATACTCCAAACTCGGTCATTAAACTCGGCGTCACGAGTACGCTCCCCAGCTCCTCTCTCTCCCTCTCTCAAGGAGAAAATAAGAGAGTAAAAAATTATTTTTTAAAGTAAGTATACAGAAAAAAAATATCGTTAACGGGTTTTACTTTTTTTTTCTTAGGTGCTTTGACGCAACCTATTCAAATAGTGGTATATTTGTGTGCTACAAGCAGGCATTTCTCCATCTGTTTATGCTCATTGGGTATTAGAAACAAACTACTCAAATCTGAAAATGAACTGACACTTCCTGGGGGAGAAGGGGTGCAATGTTTATCAGGTATATCGTTTCTGACTAGCAAACTATCTGAATCATTAAAAATTCATAAGCTTATCTTTGTAGTCTGTGGAAATTATTTTGTAAATTGTAAATCCAGCCGTACTCTAAGTTATCTCTTTAAAAAAATTCACATTTTTATTTTTTGAGCAGAAGTCGAGTTCACGAATCTCAAATTTTGTTGATGCTTGCGAAAATTTGGAAGGTTCTCAGTGCCGGTCGTAGTACATCAAATATTGAAAAACGAATTCGCAAAATTCCTTAATAAAACATTAGAGGTAAGATTTTGCATCGGTACAATTAAGAAAAATAAGTCACGAGATAAGGTGTTTGGGGTGCACTTTGGTCCGGTGTATACTTAACCCTTTTGAAAGTGAACTTTGTTATCTGCAGGCCAAAACAAAACTTTATAAAAATTTGCGGCATATTTACATTCGTGTAAAAAATGCACGTAGTCTACACAGTCGGTGAAAACTTAAGAAATTTCCAAGTGCGGCGTTTCGTCAGCCTCTTATCCCTTAGTGAAAAGTGCTATTTGTATGAGATATTTCTCTGATCAATAAACGCGTGTGACCATACAAGAAGTTAGAACATATAAGAACCATACAGAGTATATAAGAAGTTATAAGAAACTGATGACAAATTAACTATGACTAGAATGTTTATAACTTATAACTATAATATCTTATAACTTATAAGGTTCTTATGTGTTCTTATATGCTCTTATCTGAGAAATCGTGTTTATTGAACCAAACCATTTTTTATACGTATGTTGTTGTTTTTTTGTTATCTAGAGTTATTGCACCGGTGCCAATTGTATTGCGACTTTCCCCGCGAAAACCGAGGCACATATTACGAAGTACGGAAGCGTGACCAATAGCACCACTCCGTTTGTTTGTTGGTTTGTCGGTGATTACATCTGACTTAATAAATAGGCATTTTCTTGAAAAACCGGTAATGAGAGCAAATATTCTGACTCTATGTCGGATTGACGGCGGGCGCATAATCTGTGCTTGTCGCATTGGTGGGATTGGAAAACTAAAGGGGCCATGCAACGATATTGCGTTAGAATTTTTCTCATGTTACTTTATTTTACTTGCACTAGTGGGAGTCAAGTATGCTAGCTAGTACGTGACGCCACTTATCCATAAAAGTTTTTTAGTCGCGGTGTAATTGGAAGGTCAAAGGAAAACTTCCTATTTTAGTCTCTTCTTTTGCTAAACGTGACGACGTAGGGGTGAGTTACACCGTTGACGTGGGGCACCAGATGTGACGAGATTCAAATGCAGTTCTTAAATTGGACCCGAGGTCTGCGTGAACGCTCGGCTTGGGCTCGTGACAAATCAATGCCTCTACGAGCATTCGGAGGGTGGCTCGAGTCGAATGGTTCTAATGTCAAGAAATAGCCAAACAATAGTAATTCCCAAAGATAAACACGTGCCCAGTGCTTTGCCAACCCCCTACGTGTCCTTTGTCCCTCTTGCGAGCCTTAAATTGCAAGCTTCACCCTTGTTCGTGTTAGACTGGTGGCAGCTGATAAAACCCGTTTGCTCTACTGACGTCTAACCCCTGGTTAGCTCAGTTGGTAGAGCGCTCCACCTGTAATGGAGAGGTCCCGGGTTCGATACCCGGACCAGGCGGATTTTTTCGGTCGCTCACCAGTCACCTAGCTGTGTTTGGAGATTTGTGTTTGTCCTTTGTCCCTCTTGTTCCCCTTCTCCAGGGATTATTTTCGTCATTCTTGTCCAGCTCGCTTGCACCTTTGCATTTAATTGCATTATAATTATTACCTTTCTTCTAGGAATAAAAGTGTATATATTTTTTTATTGTGGCCAGATTTATTAAAATGCACAAGATTGCCCAAAAGGTTAGCTTTATTCAATCCTGTTCCCTTCGGAAATAAGCGGACGTGCTAGCATAACCTGACGGACAGGCACTGAGACATAGTGCTTATCTAACTTTGCGCACGCTTGTATTGCTTTAAGCAAGACAAACATAGGTCCGCAATATGAATGCAATAAAAATAAAACAAGAAATAGAAACCAAGCATTCGGGCAACCGCCAATGAGAAGGTAAAACGCGCTTCACCATGTAAGATTCACTAAATTCTCAGCATAAACAATAAGGTGATGCAAATAGCCTAGCATTCACACCACGCATATTGGAATCAATTGTTCTTTCACTCAGTCAAAACTCTTTCAAAAACGCAACAATACTGCCACTTTTAAACTTTTTCACGGATTGCTTTAGCATTTTAAAATCAATCGGAGGAAGAACAAATTTCGCAATGGAACGTACCAAAGGCATCTCGTTCCCTGCATTATTTTTATGCCCATCTGTAAGAAACCGCCAACCCAGTTTCTGCGGCACTAATATTGAACGTTTCCGAAGTCGCCATGATACTGGTAAGTTTTGTGAGTGCACAGTTATGTTTGTTTGCTTGAAGAAAAAGGCACATCCCTATAAACATTTATGTAGATGACGCAGACAGAAGCACAAAAGAATCACCCTTTGCCCGAAGGCACTTGAATTTGACTAATTTAAAATATCATTCGAACTGTTTTCAGAATAGCCGCAGTGTTCTTACCAAATTACCTCTGACAACCGTCGCATGGCAACACAAAACAAACTAGTGTAAGTATTAAAAAAAACGTAAATATCTTTAGACAACGTTTAACACACCAGGCGGTCAAAGCTAGAATAATAAAAAAAGCACACCCGGAAGCACCAAAAAACAAAATAGTGCCACAAATGCAAAACCACCCAGCAAGTAGTGAGAGAAAGATGGCAGCTGCCGCCCTAAGAACCCCCTAGTGAACTCAACTGCGCGTCTCCAGTTCTTTCTTAACGCGGCAAATCTTTACTTATGTTCCGTGGGTACGTGAGCCGTATCACGCCAGGCGCTTCAGGTTTATGCGATCGTATAAACACTATAGATCGCAGGCAACAGTAAAAGAACGACCATCGTACCCCAATCACGTCTGATGTCAATGCCATGGACGCTTTTCGTGTGGGTGTTTAGCTTTCGCTTGGTTCACTCCTGTCGTTATTTGTTAAGGATTCCTTCTCTCTATGTGGGTGTATAAGACTTCCCAACTACTTCCGTTTCGAATCGTTTCGCCTTTTCCAGACGATGGCCGTTTCCCCACCGAGACGTAGCTGAAGCGCCGGCTTTTGTTTTTCGGGGCCAATGGAACTGGCGAATGAATCAGCCAATCACATCACGTTCTCCAAGTGACGTCACCACGAGGGCTGGTATTCCTGTTGGCGCTTGAAGGATAAAAGAGTGAAAAGAATGTGGCATGGGGATTATGTTAAAGTATCACGCGACGACTCCCCGACAAACAAACAAATATTAAATTAGCAGACAATTAATTTACAGCAAAATGCCCGCCAAAATCGTTCAGTGAGCAGGCGACGTAATAGAAAGACGCAGACGAAAATAAAGAAATAGAAGTGCTAAGATTAGCTGAGCAGACTGGGGTGAGAACATATTCTTCATATTGACTTCGAGAACGAATGTGAAGTTTATTCACAAAACAATATATTGGAATCCAGTAGAGAACTTGAATTGCCTTCTGGATACCACATACGAGCGCGGCTACAAGAAGTAATTAATGACAAGCATTACCTATGCCAATATTTAAGGGAATCTTCCAAGCATTTTCAACCGCCGAAACATGTTTAAGTCAATGCTGAAGCAATGATGATGCAGCTGTGAATGCGTACTATGTTGTGTTTATTGGCATCTAATAAGGTATGTTTGGCTGCACATTTATGACTTTCATCTTTGTTTTCAAATAAATCAAGGTATACGTTGAATATTTTATGTCTCTAGCACTCTATGTTAGGGACAGCTTTAATTGCACAAATTTGCAATTAAACGTCGTCTTGATTAATGTTTTTTTTAAATAACTTCAGATGACATTCTATAATACCAGGATATATCGCAATAGTACAATACAAAGACGAAGCGAGATATTACCACATTATTAAACACCACTCAAGAAGAGAGAACTCCATGGTAAATGCGGCCTAGCGTCAACTGATATGTCCATATCTAAGAAAGACAAAAAAAAAAGCATAAGATCGAATATATAATCCTGTCGCAGGTACATAAAGAAAAGAAACTGAGAAGTATAAAAAACAGGCAAAAACGTAAGGGAGAAAAAAATATTTGGGAATACATTACAGCTTTTGCTTTGCACCGCACCCCTCACTCCCGAACCCCGAAAACCCCCTTCCGTGCTCTTGCAAATATACGTACGCAAACAGACACGCACATAATCCCATGGACGAGTGAGGTATCAAAATGCGCTCAAACATAGGCCAATGTAGAAGAGCAGCCTAAACGCAAGAAGCAATTAGAGGACGAGAATAATATACCTCTATTACCATATGATATAAGTGACATGCCAGCGCACGCTGGTATGCAAATATAAAATTATAATCTTTAAAAAGACTACGGAAAGCGAGAATTGTATAAAATTTTTCTTGCAGACCTGGCAGACAATTGCATGCCCGTTTTCTGTGTCGTCTAGCAGTGAAAAAAAAAGAAAGGTATGTCATGGGATTTTATGCCGCGAACGCTAATCTCCACCTGTCAAGTTAGATTTTTTATCAAATATTTCTTTCTTTGAGGCGCCAATATTCTTCATTCACTCATACCTCACGCTCCGAAAGGCGTACAAAAGTCGAGCCTGTCATCACCAGTCCTTGCAAGTGCGCTAAACAGAATTTTTGACGGCGGCTCTGAAAGTAGCAAATGTAAGGCGGCCTATCCGTGACAATAAACAAAAAAAAATTACAAGCGCACAAAAACTACACACTATCAAATAGAATTATTATATAAAAAACTAGCAACCACGCGATTGCACATACATAGAAACAATAAATATTAGAGATTAATAGGCTACAAAATACGGGCCATACATGTTTTCTGTCTGTATTCAAAGGTATGCAAAATGTGGGAAAACAAATTCTCACAAATTCTTAAAAAATACCAAGAGACCCGTGTATAAACACGTGTGAGAAGCTCGAGGGTCGATTGTTGACAGGCTTATCGCCTTTGCGCTCTCTATATATTCGGGGCCTTGTCGAAGAACGCATGCGTGAATCGTGTTAAGAATGTCCGCCTCAGAGTAAGAAAAAAATATACTTCCAAAGCAGTCTTCCAAATTTACTATTTTGCCCTATTGAGAAAACCAGCTTAAGCTGGTTGAGCTGGTCCCAGCTTCAAGCTTGGTTATTGCCCCAGCATGCCCAAGTTGGCATGCTGGTTGATCAGGTAATGCTGGTCTCAGCTTGGCATGTTGGTCCCAGCTTGGCATTCTGGTCATACTGGTCCCAGCTTCAAGCCAGCATGCCCAGCTTAGTATGCTGGTGGATCTGGTCATGCTGGGTGATCTGGTCACACTGGGTAGATCACCGAGCATGACCAGATCAACCATCATGACCAGATGGTTCAATGGTTTGTCATGCTGGGGGAATAGGTGACCGGCGTTTGCGCCGGAAGTTTCGACATCCAAGGCGAGGCGTCACATGACTTCACGCTTCCGGTTCGTCCGGGGCCAGTCGTGGTTCGTCCAGCTGCTTCGAGAGCCCTTGTAGGCGTGGTAGCCGTGCTGTATTCGCGATGAAAATGGTTTACTGCTCCGCGGTGCGTTGTTGTAATACAAGCCATAAAGTGCATAATATGTTCCGGTTCCCGTGGAACATAGGACTGAAGCAATGATGGGCCTTAGCAGTTACGCTAGTGAAGGAGCGAGGTGACCCGGCAGCCAAGCGTCGGTGACAATTTATATGCGCGGCCGATTTTGTTACAGGGCTGTACAACCTGTTCTCTCTTTCTTCATACAGGGGCCGCAAGGAATAAGGTTCTCTAACAGAGTCTCTTGGCACCCAGAAAATGGTCTCGATTAATCCACGAAATCTGAGCACCGCTTGTTGTACAAGGCATCCGCGAGAACGCGGGATGCGATCTCGCAGGAAATCAGTTCGTCGCACAATAATGTTTCGTCAAGAGACAGTTTCATCGACAGACCGTTTAATTGTTACATCGACAGCCAGGATTAAGTTGTTTCTGTAATTAGCCACCTCATACTGTCGCGCGGAGCGGCGTGAACAGGTGGCTTGCTTTAATATAAGTAAACAAGTTGAAAAGACAGCTTGCTATAATATAAATAAACAAAAGCCAGCAGGCAGAACCTACAACTTGACTGATAATAAAACGGTAGTACGGCCCTACAAAGCCCATATCACAATCGGTGCTCGTTTATGCATGCTTTCATACTCAACATCATTAAAAAAAAAGTCCCGGAGGAGGGTTATGGTAGTACACGGGGACAACTTAGTTGAAGTACAAAAGACACGTGAGTTTTCAAAATCAAGGGTTGTCGCTGAGTCAGATGTCACCGAAACGAACTTTTGCACGGAAGTGGCGTTTCGATCGCGCGAAGAAACGCATTAGCGGAATTTGAGACGTCGCCTGACTGTCTTCTTTCCCTAACAATCCAACTATTGGTTGTTTCAAGATTTTCTCACCCAGTCTCGGGTGTTTTAACAAAATAAGAAAAGTACGCCAAAGCTCCGATCGCACATTTGAGCTAGCCGCGTCCCACGGCTTACATTCGCACCTATTTAATTCAGTGATGTGATCTAACGTAACCATCAAAAATAAACAAAACCGAATGAACAACGGTGGCTCAAAAGGAAAATAAAATAGCTAACTTAGCCAGAGTTTTCATGCGAAGCTCCGGAAAGCAAGGCGCCAGTGCAACTTGTCGCCGGCCGCACTTGCTCCGCGCTTTCGTGGCCGTTCTCGATGCTTCTGCGTACCGATTCCTGCGTAATATATCCGTAGAAGTAACTTCAGGCGCTCATAAATTTGTAAGTCACCCAGCAGTATACAGGGAGGTGGCTCGACTTGATCAGGTTCAACACACGCACACGCTGCCATAGCCGTCATGGTACTGCGTCGGCTGCTATAGCTACGAACCGGAAGTTAATATTACCCATAGTGCTTTGCGGCTGCTGCCAAACGCCGGTCACCTATTGGCTGAACAAACCAGTTTAGCCATTCAACCAGCTCAAATAAATGCACAGGTAAACAAGTTATGCCTAGATGCCTCAAGGAACATTTATTGAGAGGACGGAGGCTTGGGTGTAAATCTTGTGTGCTGTTTCACCCAAGCATGCACATTCATTTTTTGGGTGCAGGTGGCTCCCTCCTTCTTGTGCTTTGTCTCGCGTTGTCAGGCAGGAACTCCTTTAAAACCTCCCGCACAACCTTCTGAATTTCGGGGCCCGTGTGCCGAGCTTCGGTGGGTTTGGCTCCCTCGTAGTACATGAGACAATCTGGGGAAATTTTAAATAGATCTCTCTTAGATGGGCAATAAAATAAGCAGTAAAATGGCTAGGTGGGCTAGTTGGTACATGATTTGACTGGAAAAGCGCCTAAAAAGCGTGGAAACCAGAGGATGGACAGGACTGAGTGCTAACTTACAATTGAACATTTTTGTATTGTTGTAAGTCAGCGCTTGGTCCTGTCCATCCCTTTCTCCTCTTTTTTTAGGTGCTTTAGTCAAATAAAGTAAGCTCCGAGATTTCCTCTTGTTTGGCTCATCAAAATTTTCTGAAGACAATGTGTGTGTCACGTTCACCGTACAATTTTTCTGCATACAAATGTTTCAAACTACCAAAAATTATTAAGAAGTCGAGTTTTACTTTTCAGAAAGTACGATCCAAGAGCGACAGAAATATCGACAGAAATATAACTTATACAAATAAAAGGGCAAAGACAGTGAGCTGTGGGTGAGGGCATAACATAATAAAATTTCAAACAGGTCGATGGAAAGGCCAATGTCAAAATACTACCTGCTTCCTTCCCCTATTGCACCACAAGTGCAATAGTGGAAGTGATTGATACATTGTTTCAGTTTTATGTTAATTAACACTGATTCCAAACTCCCATAGCGATAAGGTGTATAAATTTCTATTTAATCTGTTTGCTTTCCCTAGAGTAAAAATTACAATATTATGCGGTCGATTTGATGTGTTGGACCATTGCTGTCCCCTTATTCTGCTCTCCTGCCCCCTTTTCTCACCTCTTTGCACTGACTATGCCATGACGCTCGATGTAAGCCTTTTACTGCTGTGCTCAGTTTTGCTTGCTTTCCCGTCCTATTACTGATTTAATTTTTCTTGTGATCCCGACTTTTTAATCAAGCAGAAGCAGTGTGCCGTTGCCCTTCACCCCCTCATACTAGCACGCATGTGGAGCTTCACTACTCTGCACTCATGTGCCAGGAGCACTGCTTGACGGGGGTCGACATCTTGGTCAGCTCAATGGTCTCTAAAGTTTTGCTCACTATTATAGGCTGCCATGCGTAAGTTTCGACTGAAAATTAATTGCTAACTTTAAAGAACACTTCTGAAAATACAAACACTCACCAATATTGTAATAATCATAAACTTCCCCAAGGCTGTGAAAGTCTATCTGAAACAGCGCTGCAGTCATAATTGCTTCCTCTCATTTATAGGCCTTCCAACACTTAAATGGCTGTAACTTTTCTCTAAAAAATCTCGTCAACAAATTCTACTGTACTTTGTTGAACTCCTTTAAATTGCAAAGTAATGCAAAAGGATACCAAAAACGGTACAATTAAAATTACAAGGGTCTCCAGAAAATAACGATATACCGTAATAATAAAGACACGAAAAAAATTATCCTTCCACTTCTGTAAATTATCTACCATGCATGCGCTACATTGCATAACCTTGTTAGCGAGAACACAGAATCGGCAGCTTTTTTCATTACATCAAAAGCAGAATGATGGGCAGAAAACTTTACCACTTAGGTTAGTTCTCCAAATTAGCTTTCCACCATGCCAGTATGACAATGACAAACCACGAATTCATGAAAAAAAATATATATGGCAAACTTTTTTTGCGTTAGCAGAATGTTGGGCAAACCACCGATTCCTAGGAAAAAAATTAAAATATGGTAATCTTTTGCTTGCGTTAGCAGCATCGTGCTTGTACATAATTATTAAAAAAAATATTTTAAACAAATTTCAAATCTTGCAGAGCATCTTTGCTTCATTGGAGAACAGTTGCTTCTGCATGAGCTGTTCAAGGACAAACTTTTTCACTTACTTGCAAAGGCCACCAGTTTCGCTGGGGTTACCGGGATCTTCCCCTTTGCCCCATCATTCAAATGACTACGGCAAGGGGCACCGGTCAGACTTCTCGCACACATCTCTTCGTGTGTATAAATACACCTGCATAAGTCTTTTACAAATCTTTTTTCAGGGAGCCTGTTTACTAAATCATCAATTTTTACCTTCTAAAGCTTTATCTCGCCACCGAGGTGTACTTGCAATGAACGAGCATATGCTTAGTCATGAAAGTCTAACGACTTTCAGACCTTTTGCGCGTGCTTCCCTCCTCGCCCGCACATCATCTGCTCACGCTCTGTTCAGTCACTCTGGGCTTCTGGCCAACAACTACTTAGCCGCCTGATCACTTTGCCGCGTACTGCATGTTTTTTATATTTCAACTTTTTCGGCATGCTTGACCTATTTAGCTCGCTCTACTGCAGCTTCTCATTGTTTCCTTCATATATATTTTGAATGCATTAATGAATTAGCCCTGCAATAAATCTTGGTCAAGTTTGAAGTTTCACTACAACTGACCTCACAAAACATAGGAACCCAGATAAACCCAAAATTGCCCGAAAATCACAATATTTAAAAAACAATTATCGGAAAACTAATATTAAAAAAAAAAACAATTCCTTCTCAATGTTGCCAGTGGTACGCCAGTGGCAGGAGTGAAGCCCCATGAAGCCCCGGTGAAGAGTGTCTCCGGAGAGTTGTCGATCCACAACAGGCTCATTCAGTCGAGCGTACCGACGTCACACATCCACCGAACCAAACCACTACAATTCACGGTACACACAAGAACAGCAGGTTCAAATAGCCGAAATCCAGATGTCGTAGTAAGCACACTCTTCTCCGACGCCACTTGTCCTCCCGAGATTCCTGACACTCTCGACTACTGTGTGACTAGTGAACGCACTTGCAGTGACTCCAATTGATGAGCATTCAGCTTACTTTCAAACTTGGCTGTAAATGAAGATATTTTATAGCGTTAACTTAGTACTTTGTGGCAGCAGGGATCTTCTAAAAGCATAAAAAAGTTTCAAATGATGAAACACAAAATGCTAACAATGTGGTCGCCTATCATGCCATCTTCCTCAGAAAACGCCGGTGGTGTGGGATCTTCCCTGGCAAAAAGAGGCACTGGCAGTTGAAGTCCTATAACACAGATGTTATCTTAAGTAAGACGGATCAGCATTACCATGGGATACACTTGATAACGAAGGACACTATGCATTGTCCCCAATTGCATTAGAGCCCCTATTCAAGTAATAACATGTATAATTAACAAGCGCTTACTTCTATATGTATTGTAAAATACCAAAGAAATGCCCATCCCTTTTTTGACGAAAAATCGGTTGAACTATACTGTTACTAGAAAAGCACCAAATAAATAAGGTCGAAGTTGACATAGATAAAGAACTCTCAACCGAAGGTTTATTAAAACAAACAAAAACCATATTTTCGCGATTCAAAGAACCCACCCTTTTCAAACAAGACACCTGAAAAAAAGTTTGTATGCGAATGTAAGCACCCCCGTCCCATGCAAGAAATTTGAAATCGGCAATGCCGATATTGTCTTGTTATCCATTAAGCTCGAGTGCCGGAGTCGCGAACGGTCGCTAGCGCTTGGTTTCAACGTCACTTAATAGATGGCAGTGTTCGTCGGCGTTCGTCTCGCAATCACACTCTGTTCACTGTGTATACGTAGTTTGCGGAAGTCGTCCACCATGAGTGCGAAGAGAATTTCATACACGATGCAGTTGGAGCGAACGGTTATTTCTTATATGGAGGATAATCTAAATCACGACACTGCTGAGCAGTTCAAACTGGACAGAGCAGGTGTGATTTTGTGGAGGAGAGAATGGAATCTGATCTTCAAGGGTGCCGTGACCCACAAAATTGTACGGGACCGTGCAGGTGCCAACACCTGGAGCTCAAGATGGAGGTCTGCGAGTTTGTCCGCAGCGAGCGATGCGGCGGCTTTGCCCTCACAGCCGATGCCATCCAAAGGAAGACTATGAAAATCTCCACATGAATGCAAATTCTCCGTCCGGCCTTCGTGCAGGCAGAGGCTGGGAGGAGCGCATGAGGAAGAGGAGCGGTTTCTCTTTGAGACGCCGCACCACTACCTGTCAGAAGCTGCCGGTGGACTCCGAGGACAAGCTTGTCAACTTTTAACGCTATGTGATGAAGCTGTGTCGGGAATCTCGCTATGGACTCGGGCAGATCAGCAATGCCGATGAAACCCCAAAGCACATCAACATGCCAAGGATGTGCGCCGTGACCGAAGTAGGCGCACGAGAAGTCAAGGTGCGTACAACTGGGTATGAGAAACAACGGGTGATCGTAATGCTGTGAAGCACAACCCACGGTCGGAAACTCGCGCTCTACATCATCCTCAAGAGGAAGAACATGCCGAAGAATGAGACGTTACCAAAAGACGTCATCGTGAGGGTACAAAAGGGGTGGATGATGAGTGAGTTGAAGCAGGACTCGATCAAAGTTGTGTGGCAGCAGCGGCCGGGAGCATGATTTGGCGGTCCCAAAGGCACAAAGTCCATGCTTGAGCTTGATGCGTATTGTGGTCCCCTGACCCCGGAGATGAGCAGTAGCAACTGCGACCTGGTGGTCGTTGTTACAGCCCATCGGTGTTACAGTCCCTCAACGTCTCCGTAAACAAACTGTTGAAGGAAAACCTGTGGCAAGAGTACGAGAGTGGACTTGCAGCCCCAAGCAGAAAAAGACGCCGACGGAAAAGCTGCAGAAAGCCTCTCCATCAACCGTCGCGACGTCGATCTTGAACGCTTGGAAGAGGGTTCGTGCCGATGTTGTGGTGAAGTCGTTTAAGAAGTGCGAGAGTGATCGCAGTGGGTTCCAGATTCTACATTTTGTACGCTTCTCGATCACGTCCTTCAAGCAGCCAGTGTGTTCCGGATCTCGAGATTCTGCGCACTTTTTGGTAGCGCAACCAGTGCTGCAGTGGCTACAGCCAAAGTTGTTTCTTGTAACGTTGGATACAGCGTACTACTGTGATTGCTGCACCACCATCCGAAATGTGCAGAAAACTGCAGTGGCTGCCGCCACGCACAGGGTAAATATTTTGGTTGATGCCAGCGCTTTAAAAAGGGTGGGCGCTTAATGTATACTTTGCAGGAATCCAAAGTTTTTCAAATGTTAGTATTGAGTACTTTAGGAAATGGGTACCTCCTCGGTAGTTTACGACATGTGTGTTTATTACAATCGACTCCCCCTTAGGCCACTCCGTGGCCTTTAGTGTGTCCTAAATTAATTAAAAAAAACATGTACTGGCAAGCAGTACCCATATTTTAAATGTATTGTTTTTAGCTTAAATTGCAGCCATCAAGCAATGGCTTGATGCCTGCATCTGAGGCCTTCCAGAAGCGTGGCTTCTGGAAGGCCTCAAAGTGGAGGCAGTGGTTCCTTTTTTACGCACTGCCATGCTTGCTGGATGTCCTTCCCCAGCTCTACTGGAAGCACCTCTCCAAGCTCTCCGAGGCTGTACACATTTTGCTGCGCGATAGCCTCTCGCACCGTGACATCAAGCGTGCAGGTGAGCTCCCAACAACAAGCATTTTGTTGAAGCCTTGCCATCTAGCCAACACTTCTAAACAGCTTTATTTTTGAGGGCTCTATGTTTCACAAATTTTGCAAAGTGCAGGTTTCTGGAAACATTGTGCAGGCAGAAAAGTTTGCATTGATGGGGAAAGAGGGGATGATGTATGTATACATGCTATAAATTTTTTTGTCTATATTTCCAATCCTGAGATTTCAGAAAATTAGGTTTCCTCAAAAAATATTACGTTCAGAGTATTTGGGACTACGGAAGACAACCTTCTCGCATCATCTCCAAGCATGCCATGAGCAACACAAATTTTATGGGACATCATGATACAGCTTGTTAGTATGCTTAAATAAAATTCCAATCTTGATTGTTGTGAATTGAATGTCAGACATGCATGACGAAGAAGTGGTATTGCTGAATGGTCGGCACAGCTGGATTAAAAATTCACATGCAAGGTTTGAACTGCTTCAGCTTGAGATTTCTACTGCCATCTTTTGCTTGTATTTTGCTGAGTATGTAGCGACAATGACGTCTTTCCTAGCTACAGGAGAGCCTTAGTGAGTACCCTCGGCATTGTGCAGCTGTTCTAAGCATGTACTTTCTGAACTTCCACCGAACAAATCTGCTTTAGCATGGTTTTGTGGCTGCAGTACCACGGCAAAGTACTCATGGTAGGCACTCTGGTGATGACCTGATAATTTGGGGCTTTGCCTAGAGCATGGGCTTGGCTCGATGACGGCGGCTGCTGTATCACGCGAGAAGATATCATTATGAGTCACGCAGCAGCGCCACTAGCTTGTTGCACTCTTAGAATTGCGAACAATTGTTTACAATATCACAATGCTTTGTCATTTGCAGAAATTATTTTTTATGGAACAGTAAACTGCAGTTATTTGTTTAGTGCAGCCTTCTAAAGGAATGTGTAGAATAGGTATAATAATCTGCCTGGCGAATTCACATTATAGCTTATCACAAAACAACATTGGCAATCTGAACAAGGTAAATAGGTATGCTTGGGACTGACCTCTCTTCTAAATCGCTCTTACAGAAGAACTACTAAACGCGTTCGTCTGTCGCGTCGAGGCCCTCTATGGGATAGGGGCAATGACCTTCAATATGCACCTGCTGCTCCATCTGGCCAGCTGTGTACACCACCTTGGACCACCCTGGGCCCATTCGGCCTTCGTTTTTGACGGTGGCAATGGCATGCTGGTGAACCTTGTATCTGCTGCTAAAGGACTGCCCCAGCAAGTTGTCGAGCGGGTCATGATGGCGCAGGAGCTGGAGCTCTTGCTCGCCAGCCATCATCTACCCAACAGGGTAGAAAGAATTTGCCACGGCTTTCTAGGCTATATGCCCGTTCAGAGTGCCTCCCAAGTGGAGGAAACTACCATGCTTGGCTGTGGAGGTGCAGCCAGTATCACCGCTGACGAAAAGATTGCTCTTGAGCAGCACTGTAGAGCTTCTATTAACAGTGTGACGGAGTATGAGAGGTGTGTTGTAAAGCATCAGGTCTACCACAGCACTGCTTACACGAGGGCCACTAAGAGTGACACAACGTTTGTGTGCACTTATGACGGTAGTTATTTTAGGAGTTCAAAAATCTTGGAAGTAATGTCCTCAAGTGGCACTTGCTGTATTCTTCTTTGCAGGAGTGTTGTTCTGAGGCAATTGCAGTACCTTCCAGAACATATTAAGGAGTGTTTCCTTTCTGAAGTCGACACTGTCAGCGGTATTGAACCCACTAACCTCGAGAGCAGCTGCGTTTATATTGAATTTCTTACAGACAGCAAGTCGTTCATTTGCAATTTGCCGAATACGATAGAGCGTTATTAGCCTAGACTCTACAGGGTCTGTGAAAAAAAAATGAATCTCAGTTTTTTTGTCCCGCATAGACGGGCTGGGCAATGCGGAAAGATGGGAATCTGTGCGAATTCTTCGTTGGTGGTCGTGAAGACTGCTCAAGTTTAAAGGAGCTGTGCAACAATTTTAAAGGGATGCTGAACCGAAATTTGGATATCACAAAATAAGGTAGCAGGAGTGTTCAACGGGGCGCCACAAACCCTAAAACACCACTCATAAAGCGATATCTCAAGCGGATGGCCATATTTTTGTAAAATAAGGATGCGAATCAGTGAGAATCGCGACATCGCGTTTCCTGCAGAATAGTTGAGGAGGAGGGGAAACGGCTGTGCTTGCTTCCCTCTTCGCGTCCTCGCGGAGTCAAAACGAAAAGAGGAAGACACGAGAATCGCGACGCCACGGGCATTTTTGGCCTTGTTCAAGCGGGCTCTTCTTTCACAAAAATACGACCATTCGTTGGAGATATCGCTTTATGGGTGATGCTTTCGGGTTTGTAGTGTCCCGACTAATGCTTCAGTGTTGTTTTCTGAAATCAAAATTTCGCTTCAGCGTCCCTTTAACTTAAAAGTGCTCTTCGCATCCTATCTTACTGATAGCATCACTTTGGTGGACTTTCGACTTTTTGCGATGCACAGTTTGTTCATCATGTGGGCTGAAAAACTGGGTTTCATTTTTTTTTTTTCATTTAAACCCTGTATTTGGTTTGTTAAAACATTTTCGTGCTTTTCTTGAAGCTTACGTAGAACATACAAATCTTTCTAGTGCATTTCTGTTCCACATTTTAAGGGGAAACTTTATACTCATTCTCACCTCAAGAATGGCAGTAAAAGAAAAGCTTGGCTCTTTGTGGAGTGTTAGTAATTTCTCAATTTGTGTGGTGAATTCAGGTACTTTAATCGTATTGCCTCTAACACCAGTTGCTTATCTCATTGAAACAAAAAATGTTCAAACATACAAAGCATCTCTCATGAAGGGTACTTTCCCTAACTTTTGAAGTCTTCTATAGTTGTGCCCATATTCAAGGCTGGTGATCCGTCATTAGTTAGTAACTATCGTCCCGTTTCATTATTGTGTGGTTTCCCAAAGGTTTTGAAATGGTTATGCATAACCGGATCTCAAATTACCTCAGTAAACAATTTAGTTTTTTTTAGCATGGTTTTTTAAAGGGAAAGTCCGTTGAAACAAATTTGTGCTCTTTTCTAGGTTTCTCTGTGCCGATAGTCACAAACAGAGGCCGAATTGATGCTGTATATTTTGACATGTCGAAGGCCCTTGACCGTGTAGATCATACTTTACTCCTCTGCAAACTTTCTTTTTATGTCATGTCCCCAAAGGTTTTTGAATGGTTCAGGAGCTACTTGAGTTTACATAGTAATACTGTTCATGTTGGCAACTTTTTCGAAGTGTTTTACATCAACTTCTGGTGTACCCCAAGGTTCAAACCTGAGACCACTGTTGTTTATTTTGTTTGTAAACGATATAGTATCACGCGTCAAGCACTCAAATGTCCCTCTTTTTGCTGATGACATAAAACTCTTTTTAAATGTTCAAGACTATACTGATTTACTTTATTGCAAACTGATATCGGTGCAATTTCAGAGTGGTGTAGAAAAAACGCTTTGTCGTTAAATCCTGAAAAAAACTAAATTGATTTCTTTATCGAGAAAGCGAGAAGTTTTCTTTTACCCTTAAGTGCTTGAGGAAAATGTGATAGATCGTGTATCTTTAGTAAGAGACCTTGGCGTCTATATTGATAGCACTCTGTAATTCACTGCGCATGTTTCAAAGATCGTTGGATCAAAAATAAGAAAGTTGGGAATGATCACTTTGGTTATCAAGTTCTTTTTCTTCACCATTCTCTGTAGTGTGTCTGTTCTGTAGCCTTGTACGCTCAGTACTTGAATTTGGTTCAATTAGTTGTTAATACAAGTTGAAATGATTGAGCCTGTGCAGAAGAAATTTATGCGAATTATTTATGACCAATAAATTCGTCGGAAACTGTTTTTTAGTTATGATTTGTTGCTGTCTTTATTTAGCCTTGAAAGGCTATCAACGAAGAGGGCTGTTAGAGACATTCATTTTCTTCATAAGGTAGTGCATGGTACTATTCAAACTGAAACTTTACTTGTGAATATAGACTTTCATGTGCCCTCCAGAGCAGAGCTAGTAGTCATTTTTAACATTTTATCCTACTAGAAATTGTGAATCATCGCGATTATGTCGTATGCAGTCTGCCTTTAATATTATATGCGATTGTGACAGATTTTTGTTTTTGTTAGTTTCAAGTCGGCCTTGCGAAAGTGTATTCTGTCCAACCAAGAGTTAGTGTAAGGTCGTATTTGCTCTGCAAACTTGTATTTGTGTCCTTACAAATGTCTGTGTAATTTTGTGCATGTTTGTATTTTAAATGGTGTTGCTGTGAGCACAAAATGGCAGTGCACCACACAGAAGGCGTTACAGCTGTTTGTGGGCACTAAAAAGACAAAAACATTGTTATTATTATTATTATTATTATTAATATTATTATTATTATGTGCCAAATGTTTTCAATAGTCTTCCAGACTCCTTGCTTTCCCTTGCTTCCAACAAATCACTAAAGAAAAGTCTAAGATCTTTGTTTTCTGACGTCTTGCGAGAGCCATCATGATAGCAATGGGAAGCCTACCTGGGCTGCTATATTGTTCTTTTCATTTTCATTTCGACACACAAGCTTATTGCTTGGCTCCAAACTTTTCCTAAATTTCAGGCCTATTTCTTTTTTCTTTTCTTTGCCTTTGCGCCGATTCTGTTTCTCCGTTTTTTTTTTTGTTTGTTTTAATTAACACAGGCTTTTTTGCTTTGCTTTTTTCCCGAAAATGTAACTGTTCACTGAAGACCTCTTCGAACCTTGGGGCCTGTATCGTGGAAAAACGCAAACAAGTGTGTGCGTGTTTTTTTTTATATTTTTCGTTTCTTGTGCAATTACGATTGCAAACTCTTCTCAGCCACATCTTCGAGAAGCACTTTCCCAGTCGCTGTCGTGCTGCGCATATGAAAACGTGCATGCGTGTGTGCATTTTGTATTTACTTCATTTCTTATATTGAAACTTTTTCACCTTCCAAAGAACTGTACTGTGTTTGCAACGGAACTGTAACATTTTCGTAGTCGTGAATTTTTTTTTTTTATTAATTATGTTTATCGAGTTGAACAAACCCTTGGGCAAACCCTGCGGACTGTGTCGTGGAAAAACGCAAACAAGCGTGAACGTGTGTTTTTTATATATATTTTTCTTTTCTTATACGATTACGATTGCTAACTCTTCTCAGCCACATCTTCGAGAAGCACTTTCCTATTCGCCGGGGTGCTCTGCTTATGACAACTTGCGTGCGTGTGTGCATTTTGTATTTACTTCAATTTTTATATTGTGACTTTTCCACCTTCCAAAGAACTGTACTGTGTCTCCAACGGAACTGTAACATTTTCATACTCGTGAATTTGTTTGTTTTTTAAATTTCGTTTATTGAGCTGCATTTCTTACTCATGTTCGCTTTTTTCTTAGTGTACTCTCTGGACGTGGTCTTACAAGCCCTAGCTGGCTTTGACCAGTCCGTCATCAACTCTGCGAGATCTGCATTCCTGAATAAAATTATTATTATTATTATTATTATTATTATTATTATTATTATTATTTTATTACCCAGTATTATGTCCCAAAGCATATTTGGTTGACAGGCCCACCATTCTGAACGCAAAATGAAGCGGAATAAAATCTATTGATTAGTTTATTATATTCATGATTATTTCAATAATTTATGCTGTGTATATTTTGTATTATATTATTTTCTTATATGGTGAGATGATTATTTTTTATTTCTGTATAGTGTACTGACATGTCTTTTTGTTGCTTCGCGATTTTTTTTCTGTCTTTTTTTTCATTTTGCTTTTTGCGCCTTGTGTTTTATTTGATAATAATAATAACCTCTCCCGGGTCATGTCCCACAAGCCTACTTTGGCTTTGACGGGCCCAAAATTATCGAAAACAAACATGAAAGCGGAATAAATATTATTATTATAAATATTATTAATTATTATTATTATTATTATTATTATTATTATTATTATTATTATTATTATTATTATTATTATTATTATTGCCTTTTGTCTACGGCCAGATCTTTGAGAACAATTTATGTAGCATATGAACTATGTGCAAATCATTTTTTTCTTGATGTTACAACAAGTATAGAGAGTAGAGTAGAACATAAGAAGAAAAGCTGGTGTTTGCTCTCGTTAGAGATGTTCTTTCTTCAGAGAAGAACAAGGAAGTGATTTTAAAGTATTGATGAATGTTTAGGTTTTGTGTGGTTTTTGGGCTCAATAAATGTGTTTTGTGTAAAGATCACCACGGCATTGGTTCCATTGATGCAAATAAATGAATCACTCGCAGTATCATACATAGCCTAGTGATACTTAACCATGAGATGGGTGGAAAGCGATAATAACAAACAATCTGGAGAGCAGCTTGGTTTTTCTACTGCCGGCAATGGAAAGCTCACGCGTGAAGTTTTGGAGTTGTAAAAAGGTTTCCCTCGCCCCTGATTAAAGGAGAGCTGTGCTTGCCTTTATTGTTTGGGATAGTGAATTTCGGATCATGTTGCGCTTTGTCAATCAGACCGGTGAGTTTGCGATCAATACTTACAGGAGGAATGAGCCATATATACATTTGGGTGTCGACCTAATTTCATATTTGGTTCTTTAATGTGTATTTAAGTGACATTATAATAAAGAGGTTTTGTCGTAAATAAAATGTAAATGTAAATAATACACCTTTTTATTTTGCAGTCGGTGCTTGTTTTTGTAATGTCAGGTGAACCATATTGCTTTAGAACAAGGCATATGCACCCCCCCCCCCCACCCCCCTGAAAAGGCAGTGTGAGATCTATAATCGAAATTTCACCATATTTCAAATACTTGGTTTCTGCTTCACATATTTTGTTCCTCTATTAAAACTAACTTGCTTTTCATTCAAACTCTTGAACGGCTTTATGTCGGTATAGATCATAACTATAATGGCCCCGTCCCACTAGAGCAACAAACCAAAACACTGCTCACAGTCATGAAAAACGCAGCTTGTTAGCAGTCCTTATTCCGTTTCAAAATCGTCACCGGGTCGCAAAACAGCTTGTTGATAACCAAGCGTCACTTTAGAAGACACGCGCAAGGTTACAAATGTATATTTTGTTTTGTCGGCCGACAGTGGGACTGCCATTGGCAGCTGCAGATCTGGCAGCTTGGTTTTAGTGATAAGTAAGCTGGTGTGAAGACCAGTTTAACCGGCTTGACCACACTAGCTCGCAGGAAGACCAGTTTAACCAGCTAGGACCAGGCTGGCTCCCAGCTACACCAGATTGAATAAAAAAAAACAGATTCCAGTTGGACCATGCTGATTTTTACATAAACCAGACTGACCACCTCAAATTCTAGCTTGCCCAACTTAAACCAGCTTGATTGCCAGTTAAACCAGTTTAATTACCACATTGACCAGTTTGACTACCTTAATTACCACCATGACCAGTTCGATTTTTATGATGGTTTTTCCAATAAGGTGGTGGTTAATAATAAACAAACTCCCTATGAAATTTTATGGCTGACAATAATTGATGCATCAGTACTCTTAGGCTGCCATAAAAAATGCCCCCTCCCTCCTCTCTTCTCTCTCCCGAACGGGGGTTTCCTGTTTCGTAGTGCGGACGCGCTTGATGACGAGAGCTTTGGTTTCCGAAGAGATCGAGTCTCTACTACAAAAATATGAAGAAATGATTTTTTTTTTGCCCAGAACCATTACTGTTGATGCTTATAACTCATTAATTTATGAAACTAGAGCTCCGAAACAAAACCTAATCTAGAAGACCTGATGAAGTGCAGAGACTGAAATTTAATAGGCAAACATACGACGCTTGCTGCGAGAGCGCTGCAGACCAAGTTAGGTGATAGGCAGTGCGCAAAATGTTGGGTGTCTGGCGCATTCCTAGGGTTAAATTTAGAGCCTGCTTTGTAACGCAACGCTGTAACGCAACGTGCATAAACGTACTAGCAGAAGCGTGCTATGCTTTGAGCAAATAAAATGCCTTGTAAAGCTAGAAAACAAACTCAATAAGCTAAACCGCAGCCCAACTTGAATTGACCCATTCTGAAATTAAATTGTCAGTTATCTCACAACTTGTGCCGCCTGCCCTTTCGTCCCCAAAGCGCAGACTCGATCACGTGATCCTAGTGGAATTAATTTTTTGTTCTTCTGAACTACACAAATGTTACTATTTTCTGTTCTCCTCAAAATAAGTGTGAATCCGCTTGTACTTTAAAAAGAAAACGCTTCAAAAGTCGAATTAGATTTATTGTATTTACTGAAAAGGTATTCCGAAGCTGACGTATGCGTGTTGATTTCTGTCACAATTCAAGTAAGTTATTTTCCTGTCAAATGCCCTGAAAGGCGCAAAATACTCGCCTCGTCGTATTTGTGGAGTTGGCAGCAGCATGCCGAGACGGTCAACATATAAAATGAAAATATTCAACTGAACAGAACGCGTGCACAAAAAGATCTACAGAAACTCTTCGGAAAAAGCATACGATGCGTAAACAATCCAAAGGCTTTTCGCTTTCTCATGAGTCAAGAAGAAAAACAAAAACACTTGCAGATGAGGACACGAGAGGATGAGATGGCATACACAAAAGACGCACTTCAAGTAATTGGGACTCCACCGAAATGACCTTCCTCCCCACGTGCACTTGAACGAATGAGCATCGATGCCTCCATAAACCAAGCGGGACAATAGGACTCATCGGGGAATGAACGCGAAACTCCCTTGCCTCCACCCAATAAAAAAATGACCGCATCTCCACGTGGTGAATGATGTTGATTGGGGCGAAGCTCTGGTGGTGCTGATGATACTGATTTTATTGTTAATAGGTAGTGCTGATGGTGCTGATTTTTTTTTTTTTATTTCTCGTAGGTAGTGCTGAGTTCTGGGTTGCGTTTCGATTTCATTATTACTTCTTTATGGTCGGTGAAATGCAGAGCCATGCATGCAAATTTTAACGCGATTATATACGCATTTGACCGCAGCCCGCTCTCCTGTTTAGACATTGAGCGGCCACTCAACGTCTAATTGGATTTCTAGTACATCGCCTTAACCACTCGGCCACGGCTGCGGGACGAGTAGGGGGCTCTGAGTTGTGGTAGTAACTAAAGAGCTGGGAATGTCATGGATGAAACGTTGCATGTATACATGCAACGTTTCATCCATGACATCCCCAGCTCTTGAGTTACATGCAACGTTTCATCCATGACATCCCCAGCTCTTGAGTTACTACCACATCTCAGAGCCCCCTACTCGTCCCGCAGTCGTGGCCGAGTGGGTAAGGCGATGTACTAGAAATTCATTGGGGTCTCCCCGCACAGGCTCGAATCCTGTCGACTGGGCACACATTTTTTTTTTTTTTTTTTTGTGAGCATGGATGCCGGACGGACGGAAGGACAATGCTAGACTTTAAGAAGCTTCACCCCTAAAAAATACTGTGTGCTTCAATAGATAGTGCCATCCGCCTTAAAACAAGTAGGTATAACGAGCGCTTTATCTAGCGAATTAAATAAGCGTAGGAGGATTGAACTTAATTAAAACAGATTATAATTTATTCGGCACGGCCGGGGGCGTATGAAACTAGAACATGCCGATACGTTGAATGGGCGGATGGGTGCGAGCATGCATGCGACTAAACCCTCTAAATCAGGAATCGGCTACCGGTGGCCCGCGGGCCGCATCCTGCTCGCAAGGTAAATTTATATGGCCCCGAAATGCCACCAAAAAACGACCCCCCCCCCCCCCCCTCCCGAAACACACTCCAGGACAAGGTGTATGTGGTTGCAAACTCGGTATAATCACATGTATTAACTCTGAACACGGTCAAGAGATTTGCCAGATAGTGTTCACTGATCAGGTGTTCCCCAATCAAGAACATAAATTGAAGAGGGCAAAAAGTGGTCAACGTGAATACGAGCTGGTGCGTCAAACACAAGTCCACCGAGGTTGCCTTATTAGTCATAAATGAGTTTATTCTTCAAACTTTTGAAGGAAAAAAAACTGGTTCTTGGCGTTTTAATTGACTTGTCAAAGGCGTTTGATTTCCTTAATCACAAAATCCTTTTAGCGAAATTAAATACTTATGGTTTTCGAGGGCATGCTTTGCAGCTGATAAAATCGTATCTGGAGCATCGATTACTATACTTTTAAATTAATGAAAACTCTACTCGTACAACTACAATCTACTCCTGTGTACTGCAGGGCAGTATATTTGGTCCTTTTCTTGCAAATGTATACGTAAATGATATTATCAATGTTAGTTCACAAGCGAAATTCGTAAATTATGCCGGCGACACATGTATCTCTTTATCTCCTGAAAATGCTGATTATTATTTGACAAAGCAAACCTGACTCTATCTGGGTTGGAAATGTCAAGTAGACTTAATTTACTTGAAATAAGTACCGTATTTACTCGAGTAATAGCCGCACCATTTATGAAAAAGTCCCTCGCGTCTGCTTTAACGCAGAGCACATATACAGCCAATCATCGCATTGCGTAAAAAATAACATAGCGAATAACTAGATCGAGAACACGATTCACCGTACAAATACAGTCTTCACAGGTGGTATCTTCGCGCGAAGGCGTCATCTCTGTCCTGTAAACTGCTGGAATCATGCTGCTGATCGCGGTGGTTGGCAAGCTGCATGCTCCGCGGAAAAGCGAACCCTCAGGTTTTCCTCATAAACCGTGCGGCTATTACTCGAGTAAATACGGTGTTGAGAAATCAAAAGCCGTGCTTTTTTGTCCCAAAAATTAAGTTGTCATCTTTACGAAGGACCTGAGAATAAAATCAACAAAAATTGATAATGTAAACTATTTTAAAAATTTCGGCGTCATTTTCCCTGATAATATGTCATGGGATAATAACGTTAACTACATTAGAAAAAGTTGTCACAAGTTGTTCGCATGTTATACCGTCATCATTATACTTTACCAATAAACGTTAAGCTAATGGTTTATAAATTCCTTATTTATTCTTTTTTTCTTTTTTTTTTTTAGTTTTCCCGATTTATATCCTCGGGAAATAAAATGGTTCCTCGATCGTACGTGGTAACTTGTTTTGTAAGTCATACGTTCTTAGTGGGCAAGCTTTGGTGTTTTACATCAACCAAATATGATGTTTACTTCAACCACGTCCTGATATGCTGAAAAGTAGCCGACAGCAAACTCTATTTGACACACAAATAAGAACACGCTCGCGCGTGCTTATCATCAACATTCGAAGTCGTCTGCCAGCGATCCTGTGTCTTTCCCTCGAGGCCCACTGCAGGGTCGAGTATTCAGAAAGTTATGGACAAATAAAACTAGGAATATTAAATCGCGAAGAAAATACAAAAATAACAAAAATATACTCGCTTTCTCAAGTTAAGGCGGTCATTTTTCTTGTACAAAGTTACGAGGATGTCAATCCGTTCCTTCGCTCCTCGCAACGAGAAGTTCTTTTTTGACGCCGCGTTCAAGCCTTTAAGGACGTCATTCCAAAGGGCCGGAGTAAAAAAAGGATTAGGGCCTAACACCTCCCGAAGTAGGAAGATATCATCTTCCGCTGAAACCCGCTTGCGAGGACGAGGCGGAGGGACGGAGGTAGATACGGCGCTCATGTTGCTCTCTTACGGTAAAGATAGCAGACGATCACGGTCGGACGCCCGCGAACCGATCGTTGTGCCGTGTACGGTACTACCACGGAAAAAAAAAATAATTAATAAAGGAAAACCTGTAACTTTACTGTTGTGCATTTATTAAAACTATCACCCAATATTTAAAGGGCTCGTTTTATAGAATATATGTGATTAGCATTAGAACACAAATTTTTAATTCATGCAAAATTTTTAAACTAAAAAGTATCCAGATCCTTGATCCAGAAGTCTGTTGCTCACTCTGTTGACACTAGAGATAACCCTCAGTCATAAAGCAGCTGTAAAAACGGGTGATAAGAGCTCGAAATGCACATCCCAACGTTTGTATGGAAAAAAAAAAAACTTATAAATGGTTATCCTTATTCTATTTCAACCTGAATTAGTACATTTTAGTTTGGAATACAACCACTTTAAAATATCTTGAAATTATTCACCTGATGCAAAAGAAAGCAGTAAGAGCCATAGGCAATATTCAACATCGGTCTCTTTCATCTGACCTACGTAAAACGTTCCGCATCACCAACGTCCACAATTTGTACTGCTGTAGATTTAGTACTGGACTAAATATAGGGGTCCCTAGGAATACAAACTTTCTATTAACCCTTGGTCGTCTCTAAAAACTATTAATGTATATCTTACCCGTGGAGCCAGGTGTTGAAGAAACCATGGCATACAAATTCTAAAATGCAATATCCCCAATTTACTAAATGGTTATAAATCTAAATATTTGAATTTCAACAATATGTCAAAAAGAGAAATTCGATCATTGTTTTTACAGATGCTGATGATTATAATTTGCATTTAAGGTCGTTGTTTGGGATATCGATTGAACTTGCTATGGTGATTTCTCTATATTGCTTTTTCGGATATTCTTATTTCGTGCTGTGGCGACAGACAAACGTCTTGTTGAGACCTTTGTCTATCGCCTTTCTTTTGTTTCTTCTAATATATCTTCAAGTTTCCTTCACAGTCTCGGGCTGTAGACATCATGACTAGAAAGAGCATTCGCAGCGATCGCCAGAATTAAAGCTTTCTAGTCTACAAAATATCGGAGTGGCCTTTATCGAAGTGTTCGATACAGCACATCACACATCTGCGACCATTCTTTTCAAAATGAAGAGTTCGCGAATGACAGATGAGCACCTCAAATCTTTTCAGGACTTCCAGTTAATAGATCAGTATGAATGTTCGCATGACCACTGAACAACTAAAATCTTACCGAAATTAGGTTCAAGCAATGTTATATTAGGTGTGCCTGAAAGAAACGAACATCTTTGCATATCCCTTTAAATATATGACCGTTTTGTATTATTAAAATGCGTGGCGCATGCTAAAATTCCAGGCTGGCAATGGCACTCCATTGGTTAAATTTCTCATCTACGCACGAGACACCAGGCGCTCATTGGTGCTCACTAAATTCCTACTGTCTAAACATGCACACAACAAAAGTAATTTGTTTTATTTGTCCTCCCATACAAAAATGTCCTATGGTCGGCTATAGAAACTTCTTTGTATGGTCGGCTTCAGCTATTTGGCCCAATTAGCTAAAGAATTCTCTATGGCTGTCTTTAGCATTTTTTATGGTCGCCTTTATGGGCCTCTTTAGCTTTGTCTATGGCCCTATCGCTGTTCAGCCATAGGGCTCTTTAGCTTGTCTAATGGTTGGCTAAAGACTTCTCTATGGCTTACCCTATGGCTCTCTTTAGCCAGCAAACTCTAAAAAAAAGTTTACTTCAAGTACCCCCGACTTGTGAACGCTACATGGTATATATACATACATGTCTGAACACACAGAATACACAGAACACAAGCAGAACACTACCCCACACAACGGCAACAACGCCGCGCGACCGGACCCCTCTCTTTATATGCTACGTTCGCACTATCTGTATATATGGCAGTCTAATTCTTGAACCCGACTTTGCCGGTGACCCATCATTTGTCGCAAAAACACGGAGAGGAGGAGCGAATATTACTCGTACTTAATACATTATTTGAATTGTCTCTTGGAATAGCCCCCATCTCTTAATTCAACACCCTGAAAAAAGCAAATGTAGATCATTAGGCCAATTAACTAAAATTTATTAATTATCTTTTTAATAAGTTGGATGAATCACGTTGACAATGCAGTGATGACATGCAGTACACTGGTGCTGAAGATTGCAATCAAGCTATTGCTTGATTGCAGTGTTCGGCGCCAGTGTAATTTATTTTCACTTTTAGGTTTTTTTTAATTAATTTTAATTGTTGCACAAGTATTTTAATGGATTTTTCGAACAAACAATATTACTGATTTTCACGACTCGTTGCAACAGCAGAGAACATATCTTGGGTGATGGTTTGTCACCGGCATTACAGAAATTTAGTATTGATTTAATTTTCTAACGTGGAGTGTTTTTACTAAAAGAGTAAGCGCCGGTAGTGATTTTCTATAGGCGTGGAAAGAAAATGTATTGGTTCTTAGTCTTTAGACATGGGGCCAAAGAATTTTCTATTGGCGGGTAAAGAACATTTACTGGTTCGCTGTCTTTAGGCATGGGGCCATGTAATTTTCTATAGGCGTCTAAAGAAATTTTATTGGTTCCCAGTCTTTAGACTCAGGGCCATAAAATTTTCTATAGACGGATAAAGACAATTTATTGGTTCCCAGTCTTTAGACTTGTGGCCATTGAATTTTCTATAGGCCGGTAAAGAAAATGTATTGGTTCCCATTCTTTAGACTCGGGGCCATAGGCTTTTCTATAGCTGGCTGTAGCTGTCTTTATGGATCTCTATGGCCGACCATAGAGGGCCATAGGGGGTGATAGCCTGCCATATAATTTTCCATAGACGACCCCATATTTGTATCCGCCATTCCTGTTTTGTTTGAGAATAAAGGTAGAAACTCGTATAAATATCTTTTTTTTTTTCTAGACACGCATCAAAAGACGTAAGCGATCATTTAAACTTCACAAATTTTAAAAATGGTATGAAACCAGGAAGACGTAATATGACAATAGAGAACATTAATCTTTCCTGAAAGAAAACTTAACTTCCGTTACAGTTCGCGCAAATACGCATACACCGGATCAGCTCTACTGCGGAAGTTGGAAATGTCTTCGTGAAACATTTTCAAATCTCGACAAATGCTTTCTAGTTTTCATGAGCACCTTAATTTTAAAACGGAATAATATTTCTTTCAAACTTTCTGTTTTCTTGGGTTCCTGAAATACCCTCTGGGATAATCTGAGAGGTCATTTAATATCCGGAGCCAACTAGAAAGCTCGAGACTGTTCTGGACATACGCACAAATTCATTCGGAACTAGTGGAATTGTAAAAATTAAGAAGCGAAATATGGGGCAGGAGATATTTAATGAAAAAAAAATTAATGTAGAAGTTCTCTTCTCAAGTTGAACGTGCCTTTCATTATCGCGATGCAGTTCTGCTTTTCCTTAGCGCACCCTCTCGAAACTTTTGCAATTAGGAGAGACGTTAATTAGGAAGAAGTTTTGTAATCTAAAGCAACGCGAGATAAAAGTTCATTACGAAAGTCAAGAAGCGGATGGATCCTTCATTTTTCGCAAATTTCGCACTGATCGTTTGTTTCATAGGAAACAGAAGATAAAATATTACCATGCTTTATATCATGCGTCAGGAGTAAAAATTATTTTATTATTTTCTCTGCCGAGGTTTTTTAGTGAAATGCTATGAAAAAATTCGAACGGCATTCTTAAAATGTACAAAGAGTCCGTACAAGGAAGGAAAATGTTTTGGGGATGAAGCAAAAAAAAAATTAGATAATAGATCAATGCATTTATGTCAAAGCGCTTGTTTAACACACATTTATTTTTCTCCTCTGCACAAGGTCATTCCATCATTAATAAACGCAGCAGGGCATGCCTCCATGGTATGAAAGATCTCACCTTCTGCTTTGCCACGAATCTCTTGAGGCAACATAAAAATATGACTTTGACTACGACTCTTACACACGTTCTAAACCTAAATCAGTGGAGTAGGACGGGACGTAAGTAGGATGGGTGTTAAAATCCAAGAAGGTAGCGCAGATATCGGTACATTTTCAGTGTCTTGTGGAAAACCTAGAAACCCAGCTCACCCCATATTTCATTTTAAATTGTTGTTTGGTCTCTATGCAATATCCTCAAGGTTTTATTTGACGCTTCGTTTCGACTTAGCTTTGAGCGCAGCCAAAGGCTGATGGACGGTTTATCACTTAGTAAAAAGCGTTCGTACGCATCATGAATTATTTCGCAAAAGAACAATTTTAGAAATACTTTGTTTGTGTGCAAACATTGCACAATTTTCCAGTTGTGTCCTGCTAAGAACTAATTATCAAAATAAATCAAATAATTGACGTTCCACGCTCTTTATGATATAGTAATGAAAATGCTTCGACAAAAATCGACTACTTGCTGGCAACGCTGATGCCATTACAACACGTTTTTGTCCGAATTTTTCGTGTGATTTCGTGTTTTCAACGGCCGAATCGTGGACTTCATGTTCGACGCTTTCCTCGCCAAGTTGATAGACATCCTTCGAATTTCTGTTTTCCTAACTTCCACCGACAGCGCAAGATAAGAATAAAAGCACGTTTGGGCGTCAGGCGCGAGATCGTGATAAATGTGCACTCTACTCTGCCAGGAGTTTCAAACCGCGTCGTACCGCGAAGTTGTTCAAGGAACATCAGAGCTAACAGACGTTGGAAAACCAACTAAAAGTTGATCCGCCGACGGTGGGAAATGCTTGCCATGAAAAACGAGTCGAAATCGGATGTCCAGGTGGCGGTCAGAGGTAAAACCATGCCGTGTCAGTGGAGCGCAGAGAAAACGCGTACTCCAGTGCGACCGGAGGTACGTGGTATGATTTTGTTGCTGTAATGCGTTTGCGGAGAGAGCGCGCTGCTTTGTTCGAAATTGGAGACAGGGCGGCAGTCTACCCAGAGTGCTCGCCCTACCCGCTTTTTCCGTTGGCTCCGGACGGCACCATGGAGAGAAAGGCCCGTCTGGGCACTGAACGTTACCAACTTCCGTGTTCCAGCTCCGGCCGTCCTCTGCCGGCAGTGCGACGACCCTCCGCGTAGCCCGGCAGCTACCGCACAGAACCGGAGATTTATTCTAGGACGCGAAATAGCCTTTTTAATTACGTAGCAGACGATGCCGTCGATACTCCCGTAGCAGACGAAATGTCTTTTTTCGAGTACTCTGCACCTCCGTGCTGATTCCGCGCGGAGTGATATACGAAGTGCGGGCGAAACCGCGTCCTATCGCCTGCGTTTGGTTGGCCCCGGCCACCAGTAGCTTTCGCCACGCTCGTAGCTATGCTGAAACGAAGCATAGTGGATATTCATCAATACCTCAGTCACACTCGACGGAGTTTTCGTTGTAGGGAACTTCTTTTTTTGTGTGGACTTGACCTGTATTAAGAACTTTGTCTTATGAGTCCTCTAAAATAAATTTATACCCTGAAACCTAAATATCGAAGTTGCTTCCACAGTAGTCCTAAACAGTGTTTTTGATATACATTTCATTTAAATTTGACAGTATCATAAGCGTCTAATTAGTACGCAATTAGGATATTACACGGACCGAGTGTGAATATAAACGACAAATAAAGCCAGTGCCATATATTTGGACGAATACTTGCAAGACAAGATGTAGCATGCATCAAACATCACATTTTCACTACTTGTAAAGTTTCCAGAAATGTTTGTCATTTCATATCTTATCTCATAGGTAATTTTAATGTCTAAAAAAATTATGAAGCAATGTGGGACAAAATAAACTAAAACAAACAAAACAGTTCTGACTGCACCCCTTGTTACGTAAACCGAGAATCGTCGACCATATATTTTTTTTCCACCGTTTAGAATTGGCCGACTTACGTCCAGGTTTTTTTTTTTTTCCTATTTTCAGCCTCACAGCGCGAGGCATTAGTATGATTTGTACATGATAGACGCCAAAATCAATCTCTAAAATGTCGCAATTTCTCATTTGATTTTTTTAATTTTATATTTGTTTTGGTCGATGTCTGCAAGGGCATTGGTGTCGTCTGCTTTTTTCCGGGCCATTTGACTTTTTTTATCATTACATCTGCTCTGTAGACGTTTTTTCGTTTTTTTTATATCTGCTTCATCTCGAAGGTCGACCAAACGACCTTCTACTGCAAACAAATCCAGATAAAAAAGTGCCAGCTCATCACTATACACGATGGAGGATGCAGCATGTGCAAAGATCAGCACAAGCCCCGGATGCGAAATCTGTGCTTCGATTATTTCGAGACGCCGCTCAGAGCTGTCAGCCGCAGAGGGACAGGACGACCCCTAGCGACCTGGTAGAACGGATTGAAGCGTGGACGATAAGGTAAAGGTCATAGGGTGCGAGATTAGATTCACGTGTCAAACGCAGGCGTTGCTTGCAGCCTTCAGGTCGGGTTAGTAAGACCCCATAGGCCAAATATGTACCTGAAGATGACTTCGGATCAGCAGCCTTGTTACGGGAAGGGAATCGAAGCCCTGATGCGTATTGATTTCTCTTCCCAGCACGGGTGGACGGGAGAAACCCGTTGCTTGTTTCCCTTTGTACTTGTTTTTGCTTTTGACGTCGAGGCAGGCTAGGGTGCCTTCATGTGCGCTTAGCTTAAGTTGATGACAACTAGCCATTTTGTGCCGAACGATTTTTTTTAAAGCGCGTGAAAGAGCGTGTTTCTGCACGAGCTCGTGCCGCTGACTGTGCTACAGCGACATTTTGTTTTCCGGGATTTCTTTGCATTTTTCCTGTGAGCGCGTGCAGACGGCACTGGGTACTACAAACGATGGCATCACCCTGAAGAGAAGGACATCGAGGCACCCTAAGGCAGGCTTGGTTTAAAAACTAGTACACATTTCTTTACGTGGGTGTCTCGACTGCACATGGTTGACTGAAAGCGAGCGTACGACTTTGGAGCCAAAGTTTACCGAATAGTATGTCTCATTTGAAGATTTGCCATTTCTTTTTTAATATTTTTTTGCGAACTGCGCGTTCAATGCGCGTCTAGTTGACTCTTCTGTCGTCTGACACTTATTGAACAATGCCTGTCGAAATTAAATCAAAATGAACTTACAAGGTCATAACAGGCGTGTTTGCATAGGAATATGGAGGAATGTAATAAAAGAGGCGGGCAGTTTTTTTTTAAATCCGTCCTTTACTGCAACCTTCCTCAGTTTGTGATCTCTTACAATATCTGGTGAAGCGTGGGATAAGAAAGAACTGTGGGGACGGCACCACCTCATTACGAAGCTAGTGCTGAGACGGCAAACTTGTACATAACTCGGTCGAAGTAACGGGCTATTCGTACTTAATTACTTTTATTGGTAACGATGTAACGACCTAGGTGTTTTTAAGAGAAAAAAGGTTAATGTTTTTTGTTCTTTATTGAAAACGTAACGAATAACGGTAATTAGTTACTTCTGGAGGGGAACGTGTACAACACAAGTGCCCATCCTAATTCTCACCCCAGCTCACGCCTGTAATTTGCACCACGAGAAAACGCTGGATCTGCCATAAAGAATAGTGCACAAGGTTTGTCAGTCTAGCCACAGTTGTTCTTGAGTGAACTCGGTAAGAAAACAAAAAAAATATCAAAGAGAAGAAATATTGGACGCGGTTACCGTTTAATAAGAAACGACATATTCAGAGCAACGAGAAAATACCGCGTTACCTCTAAGCTGAAGTAACACGCACCTTTCGAATCACAGTAACGAGTAATATACCTAGTTAGTTTTTTGAGTGAGTAACACGAAACGGTATTTAATTACCGTTTTGAGGGGCGTGTTCATGTATAGGTGGAGGTTCACTCACATTTATGACAAACGTCTTGAGACGGCGCCAAACGCTCGGAGTAATAAGAAGCCAGTGAGGACCACTCAAGGAACCGTCCCGCCGTCACTACTTGCAGGTACATTTACAACACCCTGCCTACGCGAAGCATGCTAAACAGACGGTGCCCTGCCCACAGTACCACAGATGCACTAAGCCTACACCAACAAAGTACGCAGATACCTAAAAGAAGAAACGCCAATGGGGGCCAGATGGGTCGGCCGAGTTTGCGGTGCTTGCAGGATAAGCCCGATTGGGTACCCGTTTGTGTGGTGTAAACGTAACCTTCGCAGAGTCCGCCCCATATAGGGCAGTGTACACCCATATGTGAGAGTAATCCAAGACACAATCACGCGTGTTTCTGAATGCACTAGGCTGCGTAAATAAAAAGAATAATCTAACACAAAAAATGGACGTGGTTGCTTTATTTTTATCACTTTCTTTTAGATGTATTGAAAGCTTGAAATCGATTTTACAGTATTTGTTTTATAAAAACCGCATTAACCATATATTAATGTGTTTTATAAACAAACGCATTAATCAAATTGACGAGTGAAATAATGAGACATATTTCTAAATTTTAAGACTCACGGGCCATGATCAAGTAAGAGAAAAAGCCAGAGTTTGGTAACGTGATGTGTGTCTTTTGTAAGACTCCCAAGGGAGGCTCTATAAACCAAAACGAATTGCCGAAAATGTACAATTTAAGACACAAGACATGAAAAAAGCAAGTTTCATCACCAAAATTGGCCGCTAAAATAACATTAAAATATAATAAGAAAACAAGCTTAGTGTTCCACTCCAATAACACAGCAAAGCTTAATGTCGCTAGAATTTTAGGTACACTTTTGTTTCTGTTGCTAGTCATAACATCGTTTTGCATGTAAAACAACATGGGTTACCGCGGTAAGAAATTTCATTTTAATAAAAACACGGCTCTTTCACCTTCCAAACATTTGTTCGGGGTAATCCTTCGGAACTGCGGAATACACGGTTTTAGAATAGAAGGGTCACGGCTCGACACAAGCCCATTCAAAGCAAGCGCCACGACGGCTAAATTGCTGCTGCAAATGTCTTCCCTAATACAAACTCTTGACAGTATACAAATGCGTTGCGTGCTCGCCGCGATAGCGAGATTTCTGACTGGGAAATGCGCAAAATTAAATTAAGAAATAGCGTAAGCCATTTCCTCGTATATTGTATTACATTGCTCGAAATAAGCATTTCTTGCAGGTCCTCTGCTCGTGTCTTTTTACATAAAACAGACGCGATCTAGATTACAGGGCTGCCCTCGCTAAAATTACGTAAGCATTTGAGCAGCGAAAAAAAAATTATCATCAGATTAAAACAAAACTTGAGCACCCAATAAAGTACGTCGTAATTCAAAACGTAAATCATCATAGAACGAGTGGCCCGCATTTTCTTTATTTCGAAACGTTTATAGTTTTTTTATATATTTTTATTGAAGTTATGTATTTCTATTCTATATTTCTATGTAAGTTATATATCATTTTTTGTTCACTTTTGTTGCTTCCTTGTTATTTGAATGTTACGTGTTGCTTTGGCCTCTGTACAGGCGGCCGGAAAGTCCTTAAATGAATGAATAAAATCTGGAAGGAAAAGAAAAAACACCAACAAACGAAAACGTACATGAGACGCCACTTTAAAGTGTCTAAAAATCCCACAGAAAGCGCTTTATGTAAGCTACGAAACAATGTCGCCTGTAAGTTTATATGCATTGGTGCAAGCGAAGTACATATTTCAGCCTGGCTGTTTGGTGCGGGATTTTGAGGCTTCAAGTTTTGCAGGTCGTTGAGCAAGTAAAACTGAGTGCTTGAACGCATTGATTGCGCTGTTGCCAAGCAACGTCATAAGCATAAAGAAGTTTGTCATCTCTATGTTGTTGTTCATTTTTCACTAAAAAGAACGCTAAACTATATATTAGACTGCATGGCTAGAATATGTCAGAATTCACAGTTTGACGCCAAGCCTCGTGGACGTTTAGTTTGATGTAATTTGATATATGCACGTCGGGGTAAAGTAGAAACTCACATGGCATCAACTACACGTACTGGACCCTAACGTTGTCGGATAATCAAGCTAATACTTGTATATACATCTGGGTGTTCCCCGTAACTTTATCGAAGTTTTAAAGATGTTTTGGTGAACTTTCGAGAGACGAAACCAAAGGAATATGTTTGTTTATTTTTTGGAGCCAGTCAGGTTATTTTCGCATTTTGATCAGCTAACTGATTAATTAGGATTAATTAATTAAATTTTGAAATTATTAATATAGAACAAAAGTTTGAAGAACAAAGTTGTAGAGTACCCTCGGAAACATCCAATTAAAGTAAATTTTATAAAAAAAAAAAAAACATTAACACGATTTTTTGGTTCTTTTGTGGGATTTCAAAAAAGTCGGCGAATTATTAAAAAAAAGAAATACCTGACTTCACGGTTGTGTGGCTTGTATTGCAGCGCTCTCCGCCGCGGCTTGAAAATACTAGAACCGCATTTTGAATAGAGCACTCTTAACAAAACGCTGTTAAGAGATTAGCATTTTTTTTTTAGTTTTCTTAATTTGCGTGTTTTTTTTAAGCCCGGAAAAACGAACTGTGTTAGAGGTTTCTTGATACAAGACCATTGAATTGGATGTTTCTGAGGACGCTCTACAACTTTGTGATTAGAACGTTTTCCCTAAATTTAGTATTTCAAAATTCCATAAATTAATCTCTATTAATTAGATAATTGGACAAAAAACAAAAATAGCCTGACTTGCTTCAAATATTGAACAAACTTATTCCTTTGGTATTGTCTTCGTAATATGCACCAAACTATTTTAAACATTGGCTAAAGTTGCACGGAACACAATACACACACACACATACATATATAGAAAAAACGTAGCGCAGGATGATGAAAAGTATATACGGCATAAAACGCACTTGAGACGGTTATTGGAGTTTTTAAAGCATATTATTCGTAAAGTTCGTCGACGTTTCGGCCTGAGACAGACCTGTCTCAAGACTATATATATATAGATATATATATTTCAGTGTGCAATAGTCTAAGTGTATTTACTCTGTCTCATTTGATTGCGCCTTCTTAAGTTCATGTGCATTCTTCTGCAACTCACACGCCGCGTAAATGCTTATTCTGCGATCAAATGGCTTACACATTATTTTCTCAAGTTCATTCCTCCCTGAAACTTCAGATCAACACATAAAGTGATTCATTATTTGGACGTTAAAAGGCGAATAGAAAAGTGTTATAGTAATAGCACTGAATTTAAAAGTTTTATTGTGTTGAAAATTGCGTCAACATGAAATTAGTTTCATTTGTATTCAATAAAGTTTTAACCACTAAGGGTATTTTAAGCGAGCCGCTGAATACTTTATATTTATCCAGTTACATTAAAAATGTGCGAAAAGATATGCGCGTGAAATGAGATACAGATGTAAATTAAAAATATTTATTGTAATTATAAACATAAGAAATATTATAACATGTTCATGCGCTTCAACGCTTACAAGCTATATGGCCAAATACGATATTACTTTTAAAAACTGTAGGCCTCCTTTCTCTTATCGTATATATGTATTTTCGAGCTATGCTTTTGCGATCGAACTTTGCATTAGTCCAATCGCAAAACAACTGCAAAAAAAGTGCATACGAAAGTTAAGAAAGAGGACATCTGCAACATTTTAGGCCTTTCTCGATAATCCATTAGCATAAGCAGCCTTTGACCGCATAGGACGCGAACATCTTTTGAACAATCTTGTAATTTTCTTGCCAAAAAGAAAACTAACTTCATTCTTAAAAAAAAAACAGTTGAAGGTATGAAATAGGATGCCCTTTTTTGGAGCGTATAAAACCCAATTGTACCTACAAAAACTAAAATGACATAACAATGACTTTTTAACTAGGAATCAGAAATATGACATTTTGTTGAAAGAATAGAAGAGTGTTAGCAGACAGTTACGCAATACGTGACACTAAGTGTACATCCGTATTGTTGAAGGATCGTAGATACATCGACTTCGAACTATCACAGAAGGAACACCTAAAGATAATATAGCGGCTTGAATCGAATTTCGCGTCCCAAAACACTCATCAACCAAAAAACTCTATGAAAAAAATCAAACAAACTATTTTTTGTGTTAGCGTTGTCAGAATAGAAGACGACTAACCCCATGATCGAGCCATCGCTTGCGTGGCGCACCGTTCCTTATTGCTGGGCAGGCATACCGGCCAGACGTATATTAAGCACCCCTTTTAAACCTTCAGCGGTTCCCATTCTCAATATCGAAGCTCTGACATGTGAGAAGTGGGATCAATTAAGCTTGATCCAGGGACCACGGCCTACCGCAAGTCGACGCCTGTGTCTACGAATCGTCACAGCAGCAGCACCAATCAGAGCCTCGACATGGTCAAAGCGAACGAGGAAGTGCAGCGGCGGGGGAAGCGGAACCGAACACGGCAGACTGCGGGACCGAGCCCTCCATGAATTCCAGCAATCGTCTCGACTGGAACAGGAAGAAGGCGCCTTTGCGGCAGCAACGACGCAACCGCGAGTCAAGGTGGCGTGGCGGCTCAAGATTCGAAACGCTCCGACACCGGCCCCGTTTGGCAGCGAACATCGGAGGCAGACCCAGCAAGCGTTTCGCCAACAATCCAGACGGGGTTATATGGACCGACAGGTGACCTATCTGGACTTCAGACTATTGTAAAGCAGGCTGCACAAGCCGCCATGCGAGGAGCGGTCACCGGCATGACTGACATGCTTCGTTCCACAACCCGGCCCACGCATGAACCCAAGACCATCTACAGACTCCGGTAAGTTGGTACCAGTGTTTAACCGCATGACGAATTCGGTGCAGACAGCTGAACACTGAATACGGAAAGTTGGTGAACTATCGGCGTAATACTCGTGGAACGAGAGACAGAAGGCGTGTTCTGCGCAAACAAAGCTAGAAGGAATCGCCAAAACATGGTACGACAGCCTCGTCAGTGTCCAACCCTCATGGCTTGAATGAAAGCTGGAGCTGAAAAAGGCATACCCAGCTGTTATAGACCTACAACGCCGAAACTGGGAGACGGAAGCGAGGCGAAAACTGCCGAACAAAACCGTCGAACAGAATTCTCGTGAGAAGCTCAGCCTGCCTCGCCTTTGTCAACTTCCGGAAGATCAGATCATTGACTATATCATTACAAGCATCAAAGACGAAGCGCTGGTTCAGAGACTGAGCGTTGTCAAGTTTAGACTCGTGAGAAAGCGTCCCACCGATCCGACGTGGCATCTGTTTCAGGGACGGTAGAGAATTTTTCGTCTAGAAACCGAAATGCCCAAAGATTTTCGAAACAAAAACCGCAATTTAACTCTAATGGTGAGCCACGGAGTTTCAACTGTGACGAATACGGACATATGACTGCAAACTGCAGTAAACCAAAGAAGTGAGAACACTGCAGCAAATGTCACCGACTAGGACATAAAACAGCTAACTGCAGAGCAAGCGTCAGAGGAAGTACAACCGTCGAAAATTATCACATCGAAAACAAAGAGCAAGTGAATGCACAAAACAAGAATTATTTTCAAGACGCCCTCGTAGACGGGAAATTTGTCCGAGCTTATATTGAACTTTGAAGCCAATGCGTTACGCTGCGCAAGATGGATGCCAATTATTTTGGAATAAGCTATAACAAGTCGTCCCGAGGATGTAAAATTGAGGCTATTATTTTGGGTCAGGTCCTACCATCTGGAATCACGGAAGCAAGCATCACCGTGGACCGAGCGACAGCCCGCGTTCCAATCTACGTCGTTTCAAGTGAAGAGCAAGCGATTCCTCTCCTTGTTGGACAATTCTTTACAGAGCAACCGCATGTCGCAATTGTGCGAAAAAGGAACACGCTTCGCATTTCCGAGGAGCAAGGCAATTTTACTGATAAAGATGAAAATCTTTGACGCGTTCAAGTCCCCGATCTTCCACCACGTTCCCCGGCGTTATAGGCCAAAGGGTCTGTTGTGATCCCACCGAATTACGTAGTAATCATTCATCTGACGACCAAGGCGTCTGCGGCAGGGCACGTCCTTGCTGGCGCAGAGTTGCGGATGCAAGAAGGCAAGAAATACTGTTTGCCTGGTAATGTAATCAGCGTCAAAGATGGCGGTACGGTTTTGCCTTTTTAAACATATCCAGTTCCAACGTCAGTATTTTGAAAGGTGATGCAGCAGCCAGCGGCTCCTGGTGTTCAGAAATGTCTGAAACCGCAATCATGCGAAGTACGACGGATCTACTGGAACCGATCAATGCGGAAGATGTACGAAAAGGATCTCAAATTGGCCATAATATGTGGAGAAGATACCATCTTACAAAAGAGGATGGTCCCATCTTGCAAGCACCTCTCAAGACGCGGCCAATCGTGGAACGCTACTGCTACAGCTGCGCAGGCCAAGGCGACTTCGGTCACCAATGCTACATAAAGAAGAGGGGCAATGCAGGTACACCCTGCATCATTTCTTACGACGACCTTCACGAGTCTCAAACATCAGAGTAGACAGTCAAAAGAAAATTGGCAAGCGCCACCGAACAAGCAGAAAGGAGGCAAGGGCAGTTCAAACGGGGGCACAGCGAAAACCCGTCGGCAAGCAGATAACCAAGGAAACGACCTCGGCACAACACGAATCACCAGCAGCAAAACAAGAATGGCGGCTACGACAACAAAGCTTTCGTGAGCAACGGCGGAGGCTCGAAAAAGGATAAAACGAACAAGAAGTCGCAATTTCAGCAGAAAATCGAAGCGACTTTCTAATGACACCTATCGCATCGAGGATATAACTGGCCACCAGCGGACTCAACGTTTCTACATGTAGACAGCTCCCGTCGACAAGCTGAAACGACTCAACATGTTTGATGTTGACATTGATCGAACATCGAGGGAGGGTGCTTTAGTTTTAGGATGCCTGAGTGTTAGCGCCGTCACAAAAGAAGACGACTAACCCCAAGCTCAAGCCATCGCTCACGTGACGCACCGTTCTTTTTGCTTGGCAAGGCGTACCCGCCGGACGTATATTAAACGCCCCTTTTTAAACCTTCACCACCTTCCGTTCTCTATGTCGAAGATCTAACGCTTGTAAATATATATAATCATATAAAACTGTAGCCGCGATCGTTCTAACTTGTGTTAATTATTGACTAGTACTATTCAGGTTTCATCGAAACGAGAAGGCATATTTTTTTAAAAATACTGCAGGCCCCGCTACAGTCAGAGCAGGGGTGGACGTAAAATAAATAGTACAGGGCATAATAAAACAAAACAAATTTCAATAGAAAAAACACTACTCTAGCACAAAAAAATAACCATATCAAAAAAGCAGTTTTTTTTTTCTATTGCTGTATTCGTTTTGTGACAAGTCTTTTAATGACTCCTTCCAAAATTAGTTTTTTTTCTCTCTTAACGACACCCATACCCTGATTTGTGTGCCTGTTTAGACCTTGATAAAAAGCAATGCCGATGAGACCCAGTGGCGCCATCCTTAGAGACATATCCTTGAATAGACGGGAGGACTGGAAGATAGAAACAAAAAGAAAAGGAAACGATATGTCATCGATGTTTGCTGTCGACATGAATCTTGATGAATCGGGAACTTCCGCCTTCTGGCAATTTGCCGTTCGGGCTTTCGACCTGGTATCATAAGTTTGTTTTCTTTTTTCTTTTATTTCTATATTGCTTGCCATGTTTATTCTGCGATCAATGTGTCGCCATCTTGTTTGCTTTCACGATTGGCTTGAGCAGAAGAAAACGACCAGGAAGTGCAACGGAAAACAATACCAGAAAAAAAAAGGATCGTGTGTGCACGCGCCTCTCTCTCTCTCTCTCTCTCTCTCTCTCTCTCTATATATATATATATATATATATATATATATATAATATGAAGTAGGAACATCGGCGAGAAGAATATCAGATACACTGCGACACTTGTCGAGCTGGAAACCGAACATTTTTGATAAGTACAAGCGGAACCTGAATTGCAGTCGGCACGTAAAGACGAGCATAAGGAACGTGTAATGAACGTGCACGGTACTAAGCAAAATTAGCGGTTCACGTCTCTAGCAAAACAAAACAAAAAAACATATATACGCAGGGACGGCAAAGCAGGACGCTTTAATTCACAATTTCCTTTCCAAATATTTTTTATCAGGTCTAAATCTTATAGAAAGTTTTGTTTGCACTAGTCGTTTGGCTGCTCGCAGTGATCAGCTACCACCGCTGTTCAAGGTCCATTAAGATAATCTCAAAAAGTGGCACGTCACCCCATGACGAACGCATTTAAATATAGTTCTTTTTTTATTATTTCCATCTTGCTATTTATAACCATGGTCACCCGCGGCGTACGAAACGTGGGGCGGGGCTCATTACATTAATTCACGCTCCTTGCTTTGCTTCGCGATTGGTTCTTGGGCATTCTTATCGGCTAATGCCGCAATGACATTGGCTGAAGTGCGATAACGAGATGCACGGGATTCAGTGGCTATGCGGAGCGAAAGTGTCGTCTGCTTCTTGCACAGGGGTTGCGATGATGTCAGAACGCAGAGCTCTTGTTGGCTGATTGAAAAAAAAAAATAGCGGGTAGCCCTTAAGGTATCTAGCATTGAGGTCTATCTCATATCCTTTCAATAAAAGCCAATCAGAGCTCGGCGTCGTTCTGACGTCCCTGCAACGCCTGCGCAAGAAGCAGACGGCTTGCTATCTCTCTGGCGATACCCACCAGAGAGGATATCGCTTCCAATGCGCGCCACTTTGCGTACCTCATCATCTTCTCTATTTTTTTTTTATATTTAAAATTCTCGGTACGATTGTGCGCCTACTAATTTTTCCTTTTTTTGTTTCGTGTTTACTCGCCCGCGAACGTTTTGAGAGCTCCTAGTGTTGAGATGTTTTTGTTTTTGTTCTTCCCGTGCACCATTTTATTTAATATGAAAATGAATGGTTTATAATCTATTGGGTTAAAGGTTTATCATTGCGGAAAATGGTATATCAAGAAATATCGCAAAGAGTATTCATCGTTTCTCATGATTGTTGTAATGGTAGAAAATGAATAAGATAACTCGTGAATGGGAAGATATTCTTCGTCATCATTGTTGCTCATACGTATTAAAGTTACGCGATCTTTGATTCTCAGCCTCAGCAAATGAAATAATAAACATGGCTGAAAGAAGGTTGATGGCGCAGGTGAGCTGCAGAATACTAAACAACATAACAAACCCGAGACACGCAAACAAAAAGGACGCACATAACACTGCCTCTGACACAACTGTACCAGAGACGGCGAACGTCCTTTTTGTTTTCGTGTCTCCGGTTTATTATGTTGCCGAATAAACTTAATTATATATTTTTTATTACATCATAAGAGGTTTCTTAAACAAACTTTTCACTTCCAGAAAATGTTCTGTTCTTCCGTGTGTTTCTCGATATATTTGGTGGGGAAATTGTATATGCGTATCATTTATACTGGAATCTAGCTTGCGCCACAGGTTCTTCGTCGCTCGGAAAGCGTTTCCCCGCGAAATGTAAGGTGAAAAGATAATGGCTGCACTGTCACCAATTTACGCCACGCGACGCAACGACTTGAGGACGTAACGTTCCGTGGAGTCACGTGACATAATATAATTTTTTTTTCACTTTTTGATACGACTATTTAACTTATTTCAATCAAATATTACCTACGCTTCTTGAATAATGGACTCCAAGCATTATACAACCTCGGTCATAACAGTGGCTGGCATTTTAGTTTTGAGTATGAACCTCAGAAATGTGCAAACAACTGAAAGGAAAAAAGACCAAAATTTAGTGTAATCACCGTAAAGTGTTTCGCAATGACTGTCTTTTTCTGTATTGCCCTTACATACTGCTTGTTTTTGTCAGATTTAATGCTACTTTACAATAGTGCAAGTTCAAACTTTGAATATTTAGGCCTCAATACGAAGTAATAAAGATGAAATAGTGATCGACCTATGAGAAACGCCTATTTCATGGCATTTACTTAATTTTATTTAAATATGACAACTATAAAAATGATATCGGTTCTTTATGTCCGTATAAAATATGCAACGCGTGTACTTAAGGACGCGAAATTCTAAATAGCTTCAACACTATCAAAAAGGCAGTGTCACGAAGAAACCTTTTTGCACGTTGAACTGGAACCTCGGGCCTTATGCGTTGCCTCAACTGCCTGGGAGGATCAGTCAGAAAGGGACGAGTACTTGTACATCCATATTTTGTTAGAAGTCATGTCGTAATCTGTAGTTCTCCGTCATACGAAGCGATCAATCTCGCTGGTAAGTCTCCTTCCTTGCTCCCAACGACTCCTTCACAACCTCCATTCTTGATACCCATTCAAGAGAAAAGTTAGGCGATCAAGACGTCGGAGATACTGATATCTTCATTTTGTGCCGCCTTTATGGGGTCGGGCAAGTGACGTTGCTTTTAGAGCGCAGCTCTTAGGCGCCCGTTTCCGGCTTGAGCGGCGTCGGCGTCGCTGTCGCCGTTGGCGTCGCCGTCGGCGTCGCCGTCGGCGTAACCGCGCGGTGCATGATGGGTAAATTTCCCCGCTAAATTTAGCGGAAAATTTTCCCCGCTAAATTTAGCGGAAAATTTTCCCCGCTAAATTTAGCGGAAAAATTTTCCCGCTAAATTTAGCGGAAAATTTTCCCGGCTAAATCTAGTGGAAAATTTTCCCCGCTAAATTCAGCGGAAACTTTTCCCCGCTAAATCTAGCGGAAAATTTTTCCCGCTAAATTTAGCGGAAAAGTTTCCCCGCTAAATCTAGCGGAAAATTTTCCCCGCTAAATTTAGCGGAAAATTTTCTCCGCCCCCCCCCCCCCTCGGGGTCACGTGACCCCCAGGTCACGTGACACCCCCCCCCCCCCGAGGTCACGTGACCCCCTGGTCACGTGACCCCCCCCCCCCCCCCCGAGTTCATGTGACCCCCCTCCGTGCCTTCCCCTCCTCCTCAAGAGCTGCGCTCTAATTCGGCGTTACAGGGAGTTGTAAACGGCTTTAATTTTTTTTATTTAGCTTTAGATTCATGTGGGATACCTTTCTTCAAGCATCTTTAAATTGCCTATCACTCAAGCCACCCATATACTTAAGAAGTAGTTCAAGTTTCATCGCTCTTTTCTGTTATGATCCGACACACACTAATTCTCCAACGACCAGCTCCCGGCAAGTCCAGCTTGTTCGTTGTGTCGTAGCTCTCCTCTTGTATTATCAGGCACCGAGTTTACCTGAGATTTTCTATTGCCGTTTTTAATAGAACAAGCCCTTTTAAACTTTGTATCCAATGTAACACATGTTTGAGAAGTCTGAACATAACAGAAGGAACTTTCATGTTTGTTTCCGAAGACGGGAATACCATATGTGTGTCTCCTCAGTTTTACGTTATTCAAAAATAATTTAGAAAAATATTTATAATAAAGGTTAGCTTTTAAGTTACTTCATGTTTTATAATGATTCGGGTGTCAAATATTACATTAGAATTTTATGTTGTACTTTTAGAGATGGAAACATTGCAAGCTATGCGAACCGGTTTTATTTCGTCATTTTGAAAATATGGCTGTTTTATTGATTAGGGTGACTAAGCTTTCGCAACGTTACTCTATGAGGTATATTTCCTTTCCATGAGAAACAACAGTTTTAAAACAAACTTTTCTGAACTTGAAGTGTGCATAATGTAACAACAAAGTATAAGCTCAAAAAGCCTTCAGAATGTCGGATGGCAATTTGACTTACGTAATTACCTTTACTTTTTTATGATTATTACATTACGTGTTTTGCTTTATGCTCATTTGGATGGGTGCCAGAATGCCTGTTAAGATAAATGAGGCTTTGGAAAGCCTATTCTGTTGAGTTTTTTGCATGCAATAAATAGATTAAGTAATTAATAGAAAAGCTAGTTAATACTTGATAATTGTTTTGCTAAACACTTCCAGCAAAAAAAAAAAAATTCATTCTAGCCCAACCTGCTGAAGGGAGCCTCTTTATTCAATTTTACATAGAAATACGATTTTTTTTCTAACCATTTGTTTTACACCGCTTACCTGAAATAAAAAGGGGCTTGGGAGATTAACCTTTAACGAATAATGTTTCATAATTAACGAAGATTACCTAAGCGCTTCTCACCCCTGAAAGTAGCCGTCGCCTTTTTTTTTTTTACTTTTTCAGCAACAACTTTACAACTTAGTATCACTAATTGGAGTTTGAAAAAGCAGCTACCAAAAAAGCTTACGTTTATTAATAAACATGATTCTAACTCGAGGCCACAGACTACACAGGGGACATGGGACAAACATACACGCCTCAAACTGAAACGTGTGTGTGTATGTCCCTTTGTCTCCTTTGTCTTCCCTCGTCTCCGGTTAGAATCACGTGCAACATTTACCAGCTCGCCTGTTAATGAGCCTTGTCCTAAATAATACCCTGGCTTCTTTTTTTTTAAATTCATAGCCATGAACCATAGACGATTGTCAACAAGAACCTTAGCCAACAAAAGAACAAATTGAATAATTAGAGACTTTCAGAATACAAATCCCCAAAGCTTGGGGGCTGCAAATAAATAGGGGCTCACCCCTGCGCATTCACCGAACACAAACTGCGATTTGGGTTTCAGGTTAGCGCTCACGCCTAACGCAAAATTTGAGAAATATTGTGGGGCTCCTATTTGCACAGGACCGGGTTGCTTCGGCAAAAATGGCGACGCCCTTTCCACTCGCATCGCAGCAAATTTGTAACAGCCGCTGCCGTATTAGCCACGTTCATTGCGAGTGAATGTTGAAGCTGGCTTTCGCTTCGCTTTTTCTCGCTAAAATCACAAAGCTGTGAGCTCGCCCCCTTTCATAGATCCTTTTCTGATCTCGCCCGTTCCTAAGACTAACGAGACGAGGTAACCGTGGACATGACAACGTCTCGCTACTCAGAGACTCCGAGTGGAGTTTCTTGGGTCAGTCAGCCGAGCGTTCGTGGTACGTCTCCTGTATTGCTTAAAAACAAGTCTTTCAAAGCTTCCAAGTCATTCCAGCTCAAATCTAAATAAAGCAGTTGCTCGAAGAGTACGCTCGCCCACATTCGTCTCAGTTTCGACCTTGTCAAAGGACTAAGTCTTCGCGACAGACAGTCAACGCGATACACGAACTCCAACAACAATACGAGAACGAGTGCCAAATTAGAGCGCTACGGAATGGATTGTTCGGGCTGAAAGCAGCTAACAAGTTTTATACTGATTTTAGATTCGTCGTTCTTTAAGCCTGGTTGATTTGATTTTACCTTAACTATTTGTTTTTGTAAGCAAAAAGTACTTGCTCATCGCGTATGTCCTACGTGTTTTTTATATTAATATTTTTATATCACGCTTGTTAGTCTCATTGGCGTTGCAAACGTGAAGCATACGTGCGCTGCGCTGCGTTGATAAAAATACCTTATTCTCTAAGCCGGCGGCGCCAATCTTTTTGCGTTTGAGTCCCCTAATTTCTTGGGAGCACCCAAACGTTGGAGCCCCCTATTCTAAAACTTCCTGTCATTAACTGCCGCATTACAAGTGAGGGGAAATGCTATAGTGGCTTATTTTGCTTAAGATTTTTTCAACGTAATTTGTTCATCGGCGCTACTATCGGTTAATACCCCACTCTCGTTGGGACTGAGCGGTAATACGATTCCCGCTTGCTCAAACTTTTTCGCAAATTTGGCTACGATATTTTGATGTTTACTTAAATAGTGAATTGAATAAACAAAAACAAAAAACGAGTCGCACAAACCACGTTTCTTGGAACACAGTGGTGTGCAACCTGTGACGCGTGTACCGTGTGGTTTCACAGTGACCTACTTCCGGCACCAAATCTCGCCGGACGCCACATTGACGAGTTTTCTGCCCCGTGTCTTTCTATGAGTGGAGGCGGTGTTTTCCTCTCGTTCGAGTTCTTTCTTGTGGTCCTCGACTACGCCAGCCAGAGCGGTCGGGAAAATAAAGAAAACATCGTGTGGGGCTCGAGTTTTTGTTTAAATAACTTTTCTTTTTTATTCAGAAGCGTCAGCGATTGTTAAAAGTAGACCAATCGGTGGCCGAAATGACACCACTGCATTCCGCCGGGGCGACTTCGAAAAAAAATGAAATAAGGCAAAGTAAGCCTGGGTTTGTGCCGCCTTGATATGTCCCCAGTCATTTTTAGGCAGTTCTATCAATGACGGAGCCATGCGCCATGATTGTACACTCTACCAAAATAAATCCCTACGTAAATAACTAACCGTCGGCATGCACAACAATGAGGAAAGTGGCCTATTGGGCTGGGAATCGCTTTCATGACCTTAACGTTTTTTTTACGAACCGGAGAAAAACAATTTAGTATCAACTCTGGACTAAACACGCAGGGAAGCAAATAATAAAATTAAAAATGTAGGCAACAAAAACATTATAAATATAATGGAAAGCGAAAAATCGGAAACTCAGAGACGCAGAAAATACAAGACAGATATAAAAAAAAATTAAACGATATATCAACACAAGCACCAATCCGCTGTATTTTATATTCTTTCATGTCCCTGTTTGTATTTTTGTTGGTGTTTTTTGCAACAATTCTAGATTTTAAGACAACCCTATACACTCCACATAGGAACCTCTTGGAGTATTCCGACGGATTGCAAGCCTGTCATTGGGTTGCTAACCAATATGTAAAACTAATAAAGACTAGAGTTTAGTCACGAAACAGACGACAAAAGTAACGCAAAGAGACTCTGCGGTAGCCGCAGCAATCATTGTACAACATGACGTTGCGTAGAAATAAACAGGGACAATTCTCAACAAGACAAGTGATTAAGCAATGCAGATGCATAAGGCAGCAACAAAAAACAAACGCGAAGCTGATTAACCAAGTGAGCATGTTTTCGATTAGCAAGATGTCGCAAGCCGACAAAACCTTCCACAGACGACAGAAAAGAAATTGGAAACGGCAAGAAAACCGTGCATGTAGCCCTAGAAACTTTAAAAACATTTCTCGGGGCAAAAATAAAGATATGATGTGTTGTGTCGAATCACGAGGCTTGTGTCTGGGAACAAAGAAAACAGAAAACGTGGGTAGCACAAAAAGAAACTTCTCTGATAGATTACGTCGTAAACGAGACAGTTGAACGAAGTCAGCAAAACATACATGCACATCTGCATGTAATGAAGCTACTTTAACCTAAGTTGTGTCTGAAAAATAATAGTGCTTTTATTATCGCTAAAAGCGAACTATGCATTACGGTATACTTTCCTCAGTTAGTGCTAGCGGTCCGAACCAAATGCCAAAGTTTCAGAGTTAGCCATATTCATATTAAAGAGTTATGAACAATTTTTTTTTCAAGGCCTTGATTCACAAAATGGCGTCAGTTCGCTGTAGCGAATGCCATTTTTCTTCATCTAAATCGGGGATTCGTCGGCCGCCATTTCGTCATTGGACATTGCCAACAATAACTTATAAATATAAAACCATATGACGGCAAGTTCTACATTGGCCAGTGATTAGTATCCCTTGCACGAGGTATGGGCGGAAATAGAGCATTCAGAAATACATATAATTTATTTTCTCGCGAAATCATAACGCTTTTACCTTTTTACTGAGACGCGTTGTAATTTTATAAAAAGGGGAGCAACGCATCAAGCAAACGAAACTGCGAGGAAACCTTGTTATTCATTAAAGTTGCAATGAGCTTGTGATCATATCATTTATTTTTATGAATAGTTATTTTCCTCGCCCACTTTTGGCGACGACCGCAGTTCTTCGTCGTGTTGGTCGTGTGTTTAATTTCAACCGTTTAACCTTAGTTGCATATGAAACGAAAAGTAGAAAATGTTTGCTAAGCAATTAAAAATATATATCCTACAAAACGACCACTGCGGTGACTACATTTATAGCGAAAATATGCGTGACGTCATAATAAGAACAAAATATTATTGAATCTTTTTCTTTTTTGATTGAAATACACTTTGTGGTCAATCGAAAGAAAAAACTAACCTTTTTGTTCTTAGAGTAACAACCTATGCTTGATTCACAAATGTCGCTTATAAAATCCTATCAGATGCCCCATTCCCCGCGGAAAATAGGAGTTCCACGGTATCCCAAACATAGTGTCAACTGTAAACTAGGAGGCACGCCAAGACGAGAGGGCGAGCGTCTGTCGTGAGAAGCAGAAAGTTCTTCCGGACCAACCTGAGAATTGAGTATATCAAAGTCGACATTGTCTACCCCCGAACACTGAGTAGAGTTCGAATCCAATCAAAACACTCAGGCCACCTTCGGCTATTCTCTACTCTTATCTGATCCGAGGCCAATTAGTCGACACCAACGGGCAGTGCTTTCTTTTTTATGTCGAGTCTTCAATCTGGTTAGATTATCTGTCCAGCCCTAAAACACTTCGTATGAGTACTACTAGACAATAGTCCCTAAGCGTAGACTCGCTCAAATCATATCTGATTTATTATGGCAACAATAAACATAACTCGTATCATCCTGACGGGGAAAAAATTTCTGGATGGCCTCAAATAGTCATCTAACGTTTCTTTCAAGTGGCACAACATAGCAAACACATTGATTTGATCGTTATAGTGTAAGTGATGTTTTCTCAGAACGGCGTAACACGGTTAAATAAAGACAATTTCAGCTTAAGAACTTCCTTTTTTTAATGTTTCCGCTAAAGTGTTACAAAATATTATAACCAATCAGCTTGCACGTAATTCTATTGTTCAAAATCAAAAACTGAGATTTATATTAAAAAAAAAAATTAATCTCAATCTAAGGCAGAATTCACAAGATTCTACTGACGAGCAACCTATTCATTGCACGGTGTTTGCAGTAAGAGTATAAACGTTTTTTTTTTATTATAACGTTCACCGGCTAGTATAAAAACAGACCTCTATATCCAAACGATACGTCCCTACGGTTCGCCTGAATTGAAATTGACTTTTTTATCGCATTTGCTTCCAGCGTTCTTTATAGTTGCAGCCTAATTTGGTTCTTGCTGCATTTTGTGTGTATTGCATTTGTTGTTCTGGTTTTATGTCTTGGCTACGTGTGGGTAGTATTCTTTGTGCCTACTGTATGTAGCTTACGGCTGGCTGGCTATTATTTCCGGTTCCGGTACGTCGTTATATCAATAGGGAGTTCTGAGAAAGCAGACGTCGTTCGCCGTTTACGTCTACTCAGTCCATCTGTTTTTTTTATGCTATTGAATGCTTCATTTAATACGCTTTATACTTTTGTCTGTCTGTAGCTTTGTATTAATAAATATATATATATATGCTCACCCTTGCACTGTGACTAGAGAAATGTAATCAATTGTATGAATTGTCAAGCATTCCAGGAATGGGTAGTAATGCCGCAGATAATAAAAAGGATTCTCAAAGCTTATATTATGTCACTGAAATGCAGTTGTGTCAGGCGAACTACAGGCATGAAAAATGCACTTGAACACGAAAAATACTGCTAAAACAAAATATGAACACACATTTTTCATGTGGGCAAAATAAACCTTTTCAGGAGAAAATTTATACTAAAATATTGGCCTTGGCCTTGGTCCTCTTGAAGCTTTTAAAAGCAAATTATTCGTAATGTTCTCACTAAGAAAGCGCATGATTGAGATAATTACATGACAGCCTCCAAACAACAATTTTGTTCAACCAACAGAAGAACGAATCATCGATACCTACAATGTGTGCTATGATTGAGTCGCAGTGCCTCACCGGTGTTGTGCGGAATCACCTATATTTCATTTCATTTCAATGTTATTTATTTACCTCAAGGGCGTCTTTGAGGACGCATTACATGAGAAAGGTTGGGTGCACGCATTTGTAAATACATAATCACACGATTTTTCAAACACAGTCAGTGATATAACAAAACACTCGCAATCAGCCTAACACAGTTTACAAAAGAGAAACAACATTGTACGTACACAATAGCAATTTTCAACTGGACGCAACTATGTATAAAACAATAATTTCAATATAAATAAACAGAAAACAACTATAAAAACAACAAATGAGCATGTACACCCGCCAGCAATATGAAGGTGAACACCTTACCTGGTTTCTTGCCTGCTTTACGGCTCCCTAAAGCTATATTAACTCTCAACGTCTCAAATGGTACGTGGCTTGGGGTCTAAACTTTGCGTTCTAGCCCTCTTCTGGAACAGAGCTTGTTCCAAAACTTGCAAAAGCGTCAAAAACAAGAAGAGAGCTGTTCACCTTCATATCGGTCACGGGTTTACGTGTACTATTTTTACCATAGGCGCTCGCACATTGCTTTAAATTCAACGGGATTCGTGTTAGTAACATCTCGTCTGGCAAGTTATTCCATTCGGTAATAGATAATATTAAGGGTGAAAACAGAGAGGAATTAGTGTGTGATTGGTATTGCTATATTGTTCTATTCCGCCTACGCGGGCCTATGTTATGCTACGGAGTGCGTGGGTGCCGGTGAACAACAAAACATATGTATATGGTGCAGATACTAAATAGACGAAGGGGCCGGTGACTTACTGTGAAATCACAACCTGGTAGCCGACAGCATTCGCAAGAAGCTTAGCCCACGACCCTGACTACGAAACAGGCTTTATGAGCAGGACAAAGAAGCTAAGTACCCCGAGTGAACCCTGGCTGGGTTCCTCGGGAACAAAGGAAAAACACAATAGCTCCGTTCGAGTTCTGGCAGGCGACGACAAGCTTACGCCGGTCTCGCGTGAGACCGGCGTCCGTGCTGCCTTGTTTATTTATCTTGATGGTGATGTGGCATGCTCATCAAAAACCAGTCATCTGTTTGAGATGGTTCATGAGTGGTGCCACCCCTGGAGTGGGTGGCGCCAACTAACTACTGAATACTATATTCCCCTCCCTTAAAGAAATAAGAAAAACGTGGGGAGGAAGACTCGTTATCACTCTCAAAAATTAGACACAATAAAGTATTTGCAAAACTTTGTTACAAACATAGCGATACTTAGAAAATGTCTTCACACTGCACACAATTGCACTTGGCGGAAAGAATGTTCATCGCCTAAAATAAACTCTTACGCATATGACGCCGGAAAGCTTCTGACGTCATAAGAGTAAATGCAGGCAGAACTCACAACGCCCAAAACGTTCATATCTCCGAAATGAACCTATCTTTTCTCCCTTCGATGAGCAAAAAGCAAAGGGTGTCTATGACAATAAAGCATTTTTATAACATGTGCTATTCTGCTATTCAAATGTCCAGGAAACATGGGTGATGTTGGTTAGTTTGTTAGTATTGTCAGTGCTGAGTATATGTGTTTGTCATGAACATTTTTCCTTGGCCAAGGATTTCCTAACATGGACCTAGACACCTATGTTTAGCACGTGTGCAAATACCTTGTTTCATGTACTAAATTCAGTCTACATGAAAACCAATTCCTAAATCATCTGAAAAATTCATAATCTGTAATGGATAATTCATGGTCACTAAAATCAGAGTCTGAGTCATTGCCACCATTATTAATGGACATATTTGACATAACATAACTTGCTGAGAAGTCTTTTCTGGCGCGTTGGTCGACCTCGTGCCGCTGGTGGATGAGGGGCTCTGGGTGGCTCAGAAACTGTAGGTGGTATGTGAAATTCAGTGGTGACTCCTTCCATGGACTTTTCCAATGGAGGAATGGATGATGGTACACTGGAACGAGACTCCAGAGGACTCCTCGTCCTTGGAAATGGGGAATTAATAAATTCCGCATGGGGTTCTGGGAAAACTGCCAGGTCGGGGACGGCCAGTCGTTCAGGAACAGCAGCCTTACCATAAACTGACTGCTCAGGCTCGGGCGAAGGACCAGGTACAGGCACCAGAACAGGCCTGGGAGTAGGTTCAGGAACCGGAGACCCTGGCACAGTAGCGTGGACAGTCTCCATGGAATGCCTGGGGTCTACAGCAAGACCTGGGCCATGAGCATCATCAGGAACAGGAGACACGGCCGCAGCAGAGTGGCCGGGCTCCTCGGAGTGCCCCAAGTCCACCAAGGGACCAGGGTGAAGACCAGGGGAATCTGTAGCAGGATATTCGAGCGGAGCAGGAGAATCTGGCTCCTTGGGAGAACCCAGCGCAGCATGGCGAGGTGCACCTACCATACGTGCAGCAGGGGAAACGGGTCTTACCAAGAGACCAGACGTTGCGAGGGCACTGGAATCATCCGGCCGGGAAGGTCCCACTTGCACTGGAGGCGCTGAAGTGGTTCCAGAGATATGTACAGGTTCAGGAACCGCAGGGACCGTAGGAGGTATAAGTATACCACCATCATCATCATCATTCCAGTCTTGGTCAGGAACTTGTATCGGTGGCAGTTGTGTTGTCTTCGTGAGCTTCGCTGCCTTCCATCTTCGACCATCAGCTAGCTGGTATGTGGCAGGTCTTAGTTGTGCTAGTATCCGTTGTGGTTCAGTGTATCTACTACACAGTTTATCATTGTGATTGGGCTTGACAACACGAACAGCTTGACCAGGTCGAAAGTGAGGAGGTCGTACCGCTCTACGGTGATCCGAGTAGGATTTCACGTGATGCTGATACCTGTTTACTCTTCCTTGGAGTTGAGCTCGTCTCGCTGGGAGGTCAGCAGGAGCCTCTCTTGTCGGCATACTCAGGTACGTCAAGCCTAGATCTATGAATTCTTCCATGTAGAAGCAGGGACAGTGCAAACCCTGTTGCAGGATGCACAGTACGACGATACGCTTCCAGGTGGTCCTAGCTTCCCGCACAGGAAGCATGTAGCTTGGGACGCCGGGCAAAGTGCCCGCTCATGACGACACCGTCCGCAGAAAAACCAGGCGTTGTCAATTTAATTCCTGGCCGTTCGAGGCGGAGCGGCATCACGACCACTGCGAGGCTGGAACACCCGCGCCGGGAGCCGGGGCATATGACCAGGTGTCCCCGGGGTCCAAGGCATCCTGGGTCCAGGCTGCGACGGGGGGTAGCCAGGTTGAGGCCACGAAGGGATGCCGAAGTAGCCGTCTTTCACGTGCCGAGAAGAAGATGACTCCTGGAAGCCATCTTGGATGCTCGGTGCTCGGCGTTTCACGACTTACTGTACTTCCGTCGAAACCGCGGTTTGCGATTTTTCTCGCCGTTGAAATCTCGCTGCCGTTTTCGCTCTCTGATCATACTGTTGCGCTAACTGAATAGCCCGCGACAAAGTCGGCACCGCGCTGCCTTCGCACTCCTGAAGAACGCAATCCTGAACGCGTCTGGATTCTACCTCGCACAGCCTTTCGTCGAGTGCGGTTCCGTACGCGCAAAACGAGCCCTGGTGGTGTAATTCAGCGAGAAACTCGGTGATCGACTGTCCGGGACGTTGAACCAACGCGCGTAGCTTCTGGCGCTCCAGCTTAACACTACCGGAAAACTCAAAATGTTTATTGACGGCCTCTAGGAACGTCTGGAATTCATCGGTTCCCTCTGCAGGGAGCGTCTCGTAAAGCTGGAATGCATCCACGATTCGTTGGGCTTACGTGCCCAGTAACGTAAATAAGATAGCCTTTTTCCGATGGGGTTCTACAACATTCAACCCGGACGCGTCGGGAAAAGTCAGAAAAGCCCGCTTCCATACCGGCCAAGCCACTATCAGCGGACCGGGAACAGCCAAAAACACGGACGGCGGCGGAAACGCCGTTGAGCCGATCGCCACGGAAGACGAAGGTGAAGAAGTCAGTTTCCATTTTTGGTTGGCCTGGACTGAAATTTAAAATGAAATGAACCTTAGGCCTAACTCCTAACCCTAAGCTAAACTGACACGATCTACCACTGGACAAAGAAGTTATGCTACGCGCCAGTTTCCAACCACCGAACCGGGACGCGGGACGCCGCCAACGACTCGAACAAAGCAAAATGCAAAGTAGACCTACATAATAATTTGTCCCATCTTCGTCGCCAATTTGTTCTATCCCGCCTACGCGGGCCTATGTTATGTTACGGAGTTCGTGGGTGCCGGTGAACTACGCAACTTGGATATGGTGCAGATACTAAATAGACAGAGGTGTCGGTGACATACTGTGAAACCACAACCTGGTAGCCGACAGAATTCGCAAGAAGCTTAGCTCACGACCCTGACTACGAAACTGGCTCCATGAGCTGGACAAAGAAGCTAAGTACCCCGAGTGAACCCCATGGGTTCCTCGGGAGCAAAGGAAGAACACAACCACTCCGTTCGAGTTCTGGCAGGCGACGACAAGCTCGCGCCGGTGTCGCGTGAGAGAGGCGCCCGTGCTGCTTTGTTTATTTATCTTGATGGCGATGTGGCATGCTCATCAAAAACCATTCATCTGTTTGAGATGGTTTATGAGTGGCGCCACCCCAGGAGAAGAAACTAACTACTGAATACTACATATACATTACAGGAATTATCGGTTCGTGGAGAAAAATTATGTGCGGATTGACAATAGATGTTTTTAAAGCACGAGTTGCTGTGGTATAAGTCATGAAAGAAACATATGCGGTTAATTTTGCGCCGGGTCGACAATGAAGTGAGCCCCAAATTTGTTTTTAAAGCTGAGACACTAGTTTGAGGCGAAAGGTCGTTTGATATGAACCGGGCTCCTTTACTTTGAACAAATTATAATTTATAAAAAAAAAAAAATATAATTTTGATTTGAATTCTATATGATACTTTCATATGCTAGTTTTCACCGGTTTACCTAGGAGAGAATAACGTGCGTGGCTCGATTATTAAAAGGTATCTCATATCTCAAGGTGCGCAAAACGCTTGCGATTTTTTTTTTCAACCAATATATAATTGACTGAGGTATTTTACGTGATCAGTTGCGCAAAATGAATCTACCATCTTAATTTTATGTTTCACTTTTTCTATGACAACACTGTTTTCTGAAAAAAAGCAGGAAAATATAATTCAAACTAGGGCTTTACGCCAAAAAAGACAACAAAAAACACAGGGTCAAAAAGTGCGGGGCAACGTAGGCTTTTTGTTCCTGTGTTTTTCTTGGCGTAAATCAGAGCCAACAAGCCCAACTTGCAGTCTTAAACCTTCCTTCACATTTGATATTATTATAACTCGGTTGCTTTTTGCGATTAAAAATATCAAGAATAAATCTCAAGTGATTTTTAGTCTCCCCTTTGCACTTTCATTTCTCATTAAAAAAAAAAAAAAAGAATCAGCAAAACGAAATGCGCAAGCGTACAAACCATGGCCCGCAGACAAACAGACCCACACTGTACCGGCTAACTCAAAGGCCGCCCGCTTGTGATTCGCCCGTCTCATATTTGATCTTCCCCCAAGAACCTATACTATTCAAAGTGCAGGTTATTCCCTGAGGCAAAATACGGGTCTTCCCAGAAAGCGAGATTTTAAACAAAGTCCCATTGCAAACAAAAAATAAATTTGACAGCACTCTAAATAGGAACACTCGAAGTTCAAGCTCCGTCTCCCTAATGAATGCCCTGATTAAGAAAAGTCAGGACGGCCCAAACAATCAGAGTTTGATGTCGATTCCTTTGTACTAGCCGCGAACGCAAACTTGCCTCATTAAAGTTGGCGAGAAAATGGTCATACGTCTAATCGAAACAAGTCCGCCTTCGTTAAATCAAATTGGTATAGGTTTGACCGTAAGCTCCTACCCTTGTGCCGCGGACGGGTGGAGCTGAGATGGAAGTAATTTAGGTCTTAATTTAAAAAAATAATTAGTTTGATTTGCTACCGCGCTGATTTTCCGCGTAAACAAATTCTTAAAGATTCAACAGTCCTTGGGATTGAGCTGCGAAGTGTTCTACTGCCACTAACCCCCACTCCCCTCTGTAATGCCGACGGCTTTGAGGGTATTCTAAATAAATAAATAAATAAGTTGGTATCTCATTCTTTGTCAAACAAACTATGGTCACAAGCAGCATAATTGAAACGTCTGGCGTGGCGAATTCCAAGCATCTTTGCATAGCTTAGTAGCGAAAAAGACTGTGGTATTACACGACGCGAACACTGAAAACCTAATTGCAAAGCTAGCAGCATATAATGATTAAAAACCTTATCGAGTGTTTATTCAGCTTCCGTTGACCAGAGCTGAAAGTAAACCATAGCAGCGCAGTTGGATCATGGAATCATTTAAATTTTCGCGACTAAAGATTGAGAGCCGGAGCTCACAAACCGAAATAGCATAGCAAATTGTTGTGTATATGTTTATAAAGCCGGAACTTAGTCTGCCTCAGTGGGCGTCTGGTGTCTCAGCTGTAGATGAGCAATTCAGTCAGTGCGGTACATCCGCTAACCTGGGGTCTTTAACGAGCACCACGTAGTAGTTACACATGACCGCACGCCGGTACGATGCTCATTCAGATCGAAACGGGCAGGGGTGGGGATTGAACCCAGGATCCCTGGTTTCTGCAGCGCGAGCTTTAGCTCCACGTGCTCCGAGCTGGTGTGCGCTAGCCCACTCGGCCTCCGATTCCCCAATATAGCATGGGTACATAACAAAGAGACATAAAAAATCTGTCCTTAGCAAAGCTTTATTTTAATAGCATGGCTACATAAAAAAGCTGTGCTAACGACAGCTTTTTTTATGTCTCTTTCCTTTCTCGGGGGGCACATCAGGCCACAACGACACAATGCTATTTTGTCCATTCTCATTTGCTGAAATGTAACCGAGACAGACCGCATTGTGTGACTTGAAAATACGACTGTTAAAGCAATGTATATATATATATATATATATATATATATATATATATATATATATATATATATATATATATATATATATATATATACCGTGGGCAATGACAGTCGGTAGAAATAAATACATTAGTACGACGGATTCTTTGCCTAAAACCTACACGTATTACTAGCAACAAAAGCAAGCAATTAATTTCTCATTTATGATCACTATATATATATAAACTGTCGTAGTCCTCCCCCCTCCATTCCCCCCCCCCCCACCCTTGCCCCCCCGAAAAACGGGTAAATATTGATATGAATAATAGCATCCTCCACGTGCATACGTTTAACGCAGCGAGCAGTATTCTGTATACACCGACACCGCGTTTGCAAACAAAGTTCTCGTATTCCCTCACGGGTAAGGGCATTAAGCATGCGCAGTGCCGACAGCAACGCCTCAGCAGTGATGTGACGGCAGAGAGTTCAGTTGGTCTGCACGCTTTGTAGGTAGGGTCGGCACGGCTTACGAAGCTCTGGGCGCGGCTTATACGATGTTGACGCTCCTAGCTTTCTGATTCGTTCCTCGCTGTTCGTATCGACTAATGTATTTTTTTGTATTTGTCTTGGTGATTGGTTTAGCCGATGATGGTAAATGTACAAAGATGGCGCGTGCCGCGAATATGCACTCTCGACGCTGTTCGATTGAATCCATCGAATCGTAGCGTCGGCTAGGTTCGTCGGACTTGGGTGTGGAAGGGAGTACAGGTCAGAGCCGTTTATTAAGAGAGTTTGGCCATACATTGGTTTGAATAGGCGAGCATCTCGGGGCCAACCACAGGCCGCGAAACAGCCCCTAGCGGTGGTCGTGTGCTCTAAATTTGTGACACGACTATACTTCGTTTCACCTTATGTGCGAGCGAAGGCAAAACTGGAAGCGCGAGCACGGAAGCTCCGTGCGTTCAGGCTTTGCTCGAGCGCGCGAGCTGCGAAGAAATGCAAAAAGCGCTGGTCTCGCGCTTCTAGCTTTGGCTTCGCTCGCAGATAAAGTGAAACGAAGTATAATTTGAGCCGTGCCGAGCGGAACTCCGCGTCTCAAGACGCTCGCGCACCCCACCCTTTGCACTGCTTTCTTTCAGCCAGTCTCAGGACGCTGTTCTAGCAGTGCAGACAAAGGCATGGGCACGAGCGCGTGGCTTTGGAAAGTGCCTCCTATGCACGAGGTCTCGTACAAACAAAAGCGTTTCGCTGAGCTAGGCTCACGCGCCTGTGCCTTTGTCTTCACTGCAGACATTTGTGAGATGGAGTAGAGGTCTCCTGATTGGTCGACACTGTGTCACAAATTTAGTTTACGCTCTAAACGTGGGGGGAATATTCGGCGCTGTCGGCGGCCTTTGCTCCGCCTATTGTCCAAACTCTCCTAATATACGGCTCTGGTACAGGTATGACGCTGCAGTCATTGATTCAAAGTGGTATTTGCACACCCCTTACTGGAAATTTATATTTTCCTATAAGTGGAATCCTGTTAATTTGAACCTGAGAGGGAACAACCTTTTGTTTGAATAATGCAAAGTTTGAATTACCGGGGAGTTTCCTTTCTAGAAAAAACGTATAACGGGACCTGCATGTTAGTTCTAATTATCCGCGAGTTTGAATTAAGATGGTCTGAATTAACGAGATTCCACTGTAGTTGTATTTATCTTCCACAATGTCGCGCTATGGATCTGATAGAAAAGAAGAAAGAAAAAAAAATCATGAGCAATTCCACTCTGTGAAGACGGATGACCAGCGAAGGTGTTCAGAACAGGACACAGACAGTGACACAGCATTGTGAACAAAGGCACGAACACATTTATTGTCTAGAGCGGAGGTCATCGTGTCGATGGGTAGGCATACACATGTCGAGGACTATTGCCGCCCCGAGGAGCCGGAGGGAACTAGACACGCGCGACGGGACCGCCACCCTGGTGAAGGAAAGGAAACTAGGCACGCAAGCGCTTGGAACGACGACAGAGAGAGGGCGGTGCGCTTTCCTCCTACTCCTCCTCCTTCCCTCTAATTTTCCCGCTAAATTTAGAGGGGAAAGATTTCCGCTAAATTTGGCGGGTAAATGTTAAAACTAAACTTACCGGGTACATTTTTTTCGATAATTTTGGTGGGAAAATGTTTCCGCAAAATTTAGCGGGGAAAGTAGAGTTTTTGTTGACGCACACAAAAGAAGTCCTCTTAAACCTAGCAGTAAACAGCTTCGCTGTAAAACTACAGACAAGTCGTATGTTCTGCTGGATGGTATACATCCAGGACTCTTGCTGACAGTACACTCGCTGTTTGTAATAAGGCATTGTTGGCACAAAAAATAAAAACAAAACTAAAGGTCAATTTTTACTAAAAGGACATGCAGAAATTTGCCTTCGCGACATTATAATCGAGGTCGACACAATAACGGCGCCCCTAATGCTGTCGTCCTGAATAGCCACCTTTGCAGCCACAGCTTTCGTGCGTTTCGTATCCGCTGTTTTGAGACCCAACGTTTTGCAGCCAGGATTTTACAGATTTGTTATTTTTCCTTTTTTTCAATTCAACACCTGGCCCTGCCAGTTTGGCTTCAAAAAGAAGCGCCTAAATTCCAGACGTGTGAAATTGTTTGTTGAATTTCTTCTTGATATTTTTGACGAATGTACACTTACCGTGAACAAACTAGAATAGCAACAAACAATACAATAAAGAAAATGGTATCAGACGTCATCTGACACAGACATCTGGTTGATCTGTATATAAAAAATCGAAATTTGATGATCCACTTTATTTTTGTTTAAAAGTTGTTCAGTGGGTTGTGCCATGATGGACGAGTCCCAGTCACATCTTTCGTCCCTTTTACTATTTCTTTCTCCGTCGTCTGCCATACTTTTAGTTTCTCGTCTATTTCATATTCTTAACATAAAACCTAAAGTCAAAACTATACAGCCGCATTTTCTTGTTTTTTTATACCCTTCATCTGCAATAACTGTGAACTTATATTTTAGTGTTTAAGTTTAGTTCTTTTTAATAATTTAACGACATGTGCCATGTAGCTTTGTTTCTTTTATTTGTTACTTCGAATGATTCCTCAGCACTTATGAAGCTATTTTTCAATCAATTTTCATTTAATTTTTGAATTGCACTCTTTCGTTGGACGTCTGGTGTGAAATAACAATTGCTATTACTGGAGGAAAGTACAAAATACAAGCTCTATTATCTCTATGCTGTGTAGTTCAGCAATTTAAAACTTTTAGTCTGCATCGTTCGGTAATCAACACAAGATCAACCAAGACAATATGTCTAGATAATATTCACTTTGCTTATTGTGAAATAAATAAAATAAAAAATACTTATTTTAAAGTCAATAAATATCGCGCGTGGTGCTCTACGAATCCATAATGTTAGGATAAGGCGCATATTTACTCCCATGAAAATTATTAAGAAATCATTTCTTATTCCATTCGGTCCACGGCAGAATGCGGCTTACTGATTGGAAGAAAACATTGCGTCACCAGTCGGGACTCGGGTTGAGCTCGATAACAATCAATATGTCAAAGATTATTCAGGCTTCTTTATTACTGATGAAGTCGGCGACGGCAATTGCCGAATTCTAACAATGTACAGAGTACAGAATGGGCTATTCTCTTCGCAAACCTATACCCGTGACTGCAACGCCCATCGTCTGCTGGGATTAGCAAAATGGTGCACGATCTATTTCATGCAGAATGTCATTCTAGGAGTAGCTAACTTATATTTCGCAACCGTGTTCGGCGTGCGTCGCGTGGCACAGTGGAAGGCAGCACAGTTAGCCAGCTGCCAAGAACAATCAGGGTAAAAAAAAAAATACGAAAAGAAAACTTGGTAGAAAACGAAGCAAAGATTTGAAAATTGTGCACAGTAAAATGTAGACTAGTAAAAGGTACTGTCGCATACGATAAAAAAGGCAAGCGCGTGGCTTAGAAGGTTTACGGCACTATCAATCGGAAGAACGCTAAACTATTACCGAGTCTTCAGTGGCTGTTAAACATTATGTCTTCACTTCCCGCTCAACCCCTCTCGTTGAGTTAATGCTGATTTTAATGCAAATCGTAGAAAATGTTCGGAACGAAAGGTGACATTAAGCCCGGCTGAAACCTCCGTGTACGCAAGTTGAACCATAAGTTTTCGGGCGTTTGATATTAAGTTCGCGGGAGAAAGGACGATACGCGGCTTTTATTTTATTTCACCGAGCAGTACTATTTGTCAACGTCTCGCCTTTTGTATTGAAATGCCGCAAGTGGGATCTCAATACAGCGCCGAAATCAGTGCTGGCTCGGCATAGGTTTGCCGACCAAGTGGGGAGTACCAACGAACATTTAACAGCCGCTGAAATTCGCTCGTGCTCACAATAGTCTCGATGAGAGCTCACCTTGATTTTGTTGGATGGCACTAGAGGTCTTGGAAGCCACGTACTCGCCTGGTTTCTTTTTTTCTCATATTGGGGCGACTATGCCAAAGTTTACCAACTCACGAATGAATTCCAAAACAACGAAACAAAAGTCGTAAAAAAGAAGGACGAGGTGACACTTTGAAAAGACGCGGCGCCCGAGTACCAGGAAGCTCATGACGAAGTGCGAGCTGCCACTGCGTTCTTCATAAAATTCAATCGTACATTTAACGGGTTAATTGGTGTATAGAAATTCAACTTCAGACTTTTTTCTAACAACGATTAAGGTTTTCGTTGTTTTTTTCACCTCGTTTTGTTTTTACAGTGAGAGCTTCTAAAAAAACAAACGAGTGTCCATTACAATAAATTCATCAGAGATTATGTCTAACCAAATTTAACAAATCGATCGAAAAAGTCATGTCTTTAAATACGCAATTTAAACAAAAAGAAATTATCTTCGATCAGTGATTTTCGTATTTTTGTGCCGACACTTTCTCAGACGCCGAAATTTAAGTTGATGGTTCCAAGACCTTGAAAAACAAATGCTGAGACCTGTCATAGCGGAGATTTTAGGTAGTCAACAAATAGACGATTTCCAGCAGGCAGCGTAGGAATACAAAGTAAACGACTAGTATAATGTTGAGCATACTAAACTGAGGCAAGTAGAGGATGGCTCGGAGGCATTCCGAACAGGTTATGTTCAAAACCACTCTCCAAAACTCGCACCTTGTCTTTTTGCGCTGTCTTTTTTTTTTAGTTATGCGTAACCAATTAGCATGCGAGTGGGTTTTGATTCATTCAAATCAAACTCTAACTTGCATTTGGAAAATCCACCTGTTCCTTCAACGGGGCAATATTCCAAGCCCAGAGAGGATAAAATTCTGTGCAGTCACTTTCTCATTAAAAATCCTATGATGCTTTCAATTTTTCATACACTCCTTTTTTACTGTGCTGACTGCACAATTTTGAATTATTTATTATATCAGAATACACCCATGTTACAAAAAGGGGCTGACAAGTAAAAACCATTAAACGGAAACCTGTATGTCTTAGATCACGTTCTTCGAAGGTTAGGATGAGCCTGTTTCATTAAGCACTCAATATTTATGCTATCTGCGGAAGCCTTACTGAGAATTCAAACCTATTGACGTCAAAAAGGTTATTTTTTTTTTATTTAGGTTGATAACTTTTTATCGCGTTCTAGTATATAAGCATACATTTGTACACTGTTGGTTTAAAAAAATGTTGACTTTCCACGCCAAAGTTTGTTGCATTTGGAAGCTTCACGAGTACGTTCCGTAAACGTCCTTAACTTTAATGGCGATACCACAGCACAAAGGTCAAACAATCAATGCATAAAAGCTTTGTTCAGCTTGCTTTAACTTGCCAGCAACTGAAATTTATATCAAACAAAATAATAATTAGGTTTTGATGTTAGGTATTTACACATTTGAATGAACAGCGCTGCGACAGTTACTTAAAACGAAACGCGCCACCTGGCGGCTTTATCGGACAAGACCGAAACTGTAATCTATAGCCATTCACGACTGCCTACAGTACGTCCGCCAACCATAGCTCTGCCGCATCCCATCCATCCAGTTGTAAATGCACCGTCGTCTGCTAACCGAGACGGGCGGACCCACCAATCAGCGCGATGGATTCCACCGCCTAGCGCCATCCCCCGGGGAATTCCGTGAATAACTTTCTCCGTTATTCGCTGAGACTTCCCGGTATTGCAATTTTCCTCGATGAGACACTGCATGATTTGGCATTTATTTATTTATTTTCTTGTTTTACCGAGATCTTGGCGTTAGTCTTTTCCGCGCGATATGCATGAAGTGTGGTGCTTTCGTCCCGCGGCTTCTAACGTGATTACCGCGTCGGTGCGCGGTGAATGAAGAGAAAAATTACGCGTCTCGTGGAGAGAAAAGAAGACGGGAGGTTTCGCCATGATTTATTCTTCTCCGCTTTTCCGCGGAGAAAGAAAGAAAAATCTGACAGCCACGTAAAGATTACCCTTGCTGCGACGGGTAATCTCATGAGGTCTGCTTCACGCGCTAGAACGAGAAACAGAAGGACGTCCACCGGATTGTTTGCGCGACTTTCCTCCCCCTCACCCCCACACGCACAGCAGCCATCTTGCTTCACCCACTCTTATTTCTGGGTTTCATGTTGTTGAATGTATAGGCATTTCAAGAATTCTCGAAAAGCTATAGTGAACAGTTTTTTTTTGTTTTTTCATTGCGAAAATATTTTTCAGCTACCTCTATCGCGATGCATCTGGCTTCGTAAACAAAAGGAGCTAAATTCGCGCCACGCGTGTACGAAGCGGCAGTACGCACTCCTTCAGAATCGCATAAAGGCTATGAATCAATCACTCAAAAAAAGCGATTTCGAAGTGGCTCGCTGCTGATCTGGTTAAGTCAATGATTGCTTCGTAAAACTTTTATGAAACCTGATCTTGAGGCACTCGTCATTTCAGAAGAAAAAAGGCCTCGCAAGCGACCACCACCCACACAAGAGGAGCTCCCCGAGAGGAAACGGCGTCGTGAAGCCGCCGAGCGTCACCGATGCGCAACGAAGGCGGACGATGAGGACGTAGAGCCAATAAAACATGGCATGACAGTGTCATGAACCACGTGTTTGCTAGTAGAGTCTACGCACACACTTCCGAATACATCTCGCGCTTCACTTTGCAAAGACCGTTAGTCTCGAAACTAGTAATCTACCGTGAAGACTACAACAACGTCGACAGCATGGGATCAATAAAATGTTTACTCAAAAGTTGAGTCGTTGAATTCATAGTGTGCTGCGTCGTGAGTTACGACTTGGCCATCTATCATCGTAACAAAATCTGACCTCTTCTTGTAGGTGGCGTCGTGAGTCTTTACTAACGTTCCTTCCCATATTGTAGACAACCAGCGTAGTAGATTTTTGCAACTTTTACAGCGGAGCATTTAAGGGCTAGGTTAACAGGATCGTGTCCGGTATGTCGACACAAAACTGCCTGGACAGCTACCGCCATCTATAAGCGACGGCAGCAAGCACACAACCAGTATGGTTTCCGCCGTCGCACGTAGATGGCGGCAACCTTTCCATCTATTATAAAAGAATGGATAGTTGGGCGCGTTGGTGGGAATTCATCGTAGGAAACAGCGCGAAAAACAGACGACGACGAAGAAGAAGCACACAATGTATCGAGTACAGCTCCGCTGGTCTTCCTTCTTCAAGAGGGTGGAAAGGCTGAACGATTTTTTTTTGTTTTATACATTTAGGCACACAAATTGTGTGTAAAGTTTTTTTTTTTTTTTTTTTTGTAGTGCAAGCCACACCTTTATTTTGTAGTTATAATTGTTGAGATGGCCTGACTATATTGAATAAGAGTTTAAGAAACGTTCGCTACGCGTGACTTGTTACGTTGGCATCTGTTACATTGTAAATCTTTAATTGACGTTCATACTCGCTATTGTCGTAATATCATTATCTGCGGAGCATCCTTTATTAAACATACTCTTAAACAAAAAGATTAAAAAGCAAATCAAAGCAATTTTTCATCTTTTGCGCCAAAAATAAAGCGGAAACGAAATAAAATTACTTCTATCTGTTCGTATAACTGCATTACAAACATACCTATACTTTGTCTTACCCTACGGTGGACTAAAGGCCAAAGCCACATGCCGCCAGGTCTAATCACATTACCCATTAAACTATGACACTCTTAACATTGATTAGGGGTGGACGAATAATGCTCCGAACCAAAAAGTGCTGCATCATATCTGCTGCTTCGACACTGCAAATAGCCTGTTTGTTGTGGCTTCCTTTGCGATGTACAATTGGTGAGTCAGACAGTGCTATTCAATTCGAACCAATGACCGCCCATCCCAATTAGACGCGGGCGCTGACACGTGCATTGAAGTCAAATACAAGGCAATTTCTAAGTGGCTCGTGACTGGATCTGGTGGTCCGTTGCTTTCTCCTTTAGTCCATCGTAGGGTGAGACGAAGTACAACAATATTTAAAAAAACGCATTCATGTTTTATTATTTTTTTATTTTTTAGGGGTTAGGGTCTCTGTGCACCAAGAAACGCAGAATATCTAGGTTGTTGAATTTCGGTTAAAACAATAAAAGACGGCTGTTATGTCACCCACCTTTAATTAGCAGTAATCGATAGAAGGGAATAATCTTAGATATCCTCCTTACAAAGGTATTATTACCATTAAAACGAAACATTCTCGATAAACTATTGCCCGCTATTTTTCGCGCTACTTAAAGGGGTTTGAACACGCCACAAAGAAAATATGATATAACTATATCGCTAGGACCCCTTGTACGTTTTCTTATTTTTTGCTAAATTTGTATTGAAAATGGCGCGATAGTTTCGTGGATAGATCCATTTATATCCAGGACCCTATAATTCACCATATTAAAAATGTCACCATGTGTGTCACGGCGGTGACGTTATTCGCCCAACTGACGGCGTCCCCTTGCACGCGCTCGCAGACTTGGTTTTCCCGGCGTCTCGCGCTTCAGATTCCAGGTTTACGTTCAGAGTTTCCAGCAGGCGGTTTCGAGAGGATGACGTCTAAGACGTCGCTCGCTTCGTCAGAGTCTCCAACTTCTGACCGAAGCAAACCATGAGAGTGATTGTCATCAAAAGACGTTGAAAGTTGGTCCTTGTGACTTTTGACCCGCTTGCGACCAGCTCCACCGATGACGACAAGGTCATCAAGCGATTTCACGCGTGCATGCAGGGTGGAAACCCAGAATACAAGGGAACGAGAGCCAGATTGTACTTTGGAGTAGCCGAGTAGCTGCCATTGTACCGAGGCGAGCTTGGCCGAGCATGGGGGTGCCTAGAGTGAGAGTGCATCATAATTAATATGATTATTAGGTGGTTTATTGGGCCCGCATGGTGCAACCGACTTGAGCGGTTTTGCCTGGTCGCCAGACAAAAATTTACAACATTCATAAAGAGATTACTACAATTACAAGAGCTCTAATAATTGCGGAACTTTCTACTTATACTAAGCAGCCTATGAGCAATTCATTTTAAAAAAAATTCACATGGTCTCTTATGTTATCCCTCAGATGACTTGAAGGCGAAATCTCAAGCGCCGATGCATTGAAGACAGACAGATGATTTACTTTGTTTCACGTTCTTTTTTCACATAGCCGCTTTAATTAGCCAGCTCAATTCGCTGAGTCATCTTTCTTAATGCCCTAAGTCATCCTTCTCAATGTGCTGAGTCATCCTTTTCAATAAGCTGAGCTATCATCTTAATTCGCTTAGTCATCCACTTTAAGTCCTCTCAATTCACTTTAATTCCTCTTAATGAACTTTAATTCCTCTTAATTCACATTGATTACTCTTCTCTTTATTACTCTTAATTCACTTTAATTCCTGTTAATTCACTTTGATTCCTTTTAATCTGCTTTGTCATCCTTCTTAATTTCATTGCCTCTAATTCGCCTGAGTGGTCACGTAAACGTTTTGGTACTTTTCGTGTCGCCCGCGTGTTTTCGCTCAAGGACTTTTAAGGTCGACTGAACGATGAGGCATATAAGGCTTTCGCTTTAATAATCTACCCGTCCACTTTCGCGACCTAACTCCTGTAACGCTGTCAAACCGCTTCGCATATACACATTCGCATTATTTTTTCTTCTATACTTCCTTTCAGCTTAAGTCCAAAAGCAGCCGACGCTGCGAGGTAAGGGACCAACCAAGCAGCCTCAAAAGCGCAAGTCACTGGGCCTCTTTTGTTTATGACTGGTTCAGCGATGATAGAACATGTACAGAAACATGACGAATACCACGATGTTGCGCTTTTGACAGTGTGACTGGTCCCAAATGCTCGTGCCTCCGGCTGTGACTGGACTTAAGGCGAAACGAAGTATAGACCAGTGTCCGAACCCCTTGCCTCCAGGTATAAAAATGAAAAATGATGATCACGAACCCGGGCACTTGTGAAGAGAGGGGCTCAGCATAAAACGATATGTTTAATTTTTACAACACTCTTAATATCGCTGTTGTTTTGCGAGCTTCGGGAATATGCATTTCTCACGTTCTTGCACTACGATATGTACAAAGTTTTTTTTTTTTTTTTCTTTTAATCAGAGTCTTGTAAAACGCGCAGCCCACCTCCGGTGTCATGGCGTCAGCATAAATAAACAAACACGGCGGCGCCCATGGGACAGAGCATACACAGGCCTATAAACCCTTTTACTGTTTACAAACATGAACCGCTGCTTGCGTCCCAAGCGACTTCCGGTCACTCCGTCTTTGCAAGCCCGCCGACCTTACGTAGGCCACGAGTGCTAGAAAACATAGACAACAAAGTTGAAGATTTAGCGAGGACCCCGGGCTGTACGTTCGATTGAACGCCTTGGAGGAGACAAGTTGGTTTACAAGAATATCCGATAAATTTGAACTGATCATCGCGCTTCTTGGATCTTTCGGGGTTCGCCTGAGAATTGGTGGTTAAATTTTATTGCCGCTTCAAGGAGCGGCCTTTCATAACACTTCATTGGCCGCAAATGACAGCAAACACGGGGTAAAAATCAGTACAAAACGGGAGCCACTTCGCGCTGCCATACCGCCAAATGGCCTTTCTACGCTCCGAGACCTTTCTACGCTCGTCGTTCGTCGGCGCCTCATCCCACTAGCCCTTTCTAATATGCGCCGCTTTTTCCGCCGCTTGGTGGCAGGTATGTCGACGGGTCATTTCTTGTTTCGTACTTTTATAAACTGCATTTGTTTCTTTTCTGATCTAAAATACTGAACACAAACTACTTTCATACATAATTGAAACGGTTCGCGACACTTATATTTTGTATCTCGACTAAAAAAAAAAGCTTTTAGCGGCTCTGACCAGTAGTAAGCCCAGGACCAAAAACGTCACATTTCGCGCGCTTTCGGTACCGCGGGTCGCCCTCGTCGGTGGAGGAGGTTTCCGCGTCGTCCGGTTTAAATATGACGCACTGATATTTAGTCACTCTCTCCGTGCCCGTTGGCTTGCCCGAACCCCAAGAGACGTGGAAACCGCAAAAAAGGTAGACGCTTAAATATGATTGCAGGGCCCCTTTAAGGAGGGTTTTGTTTATTTTTTTAAGAACCGGAAGTTTGTTGGGAAGTCAAATACTAGAGAACCGCCTGGTGGCGTTTGCAAAGGATATCTTGGATATCCTTTGCAATATCCATATATACCTTGGATAGGACGGTAACTTGACGAAAGAAAATAAGGTGTTACCAAGAAAACCGTTTTCTTCCCCTTACCTAGAAGAAACAAATAATCAGATGTAGAAACGCCTTAGTCAGGGGTCACACTGCTTACACTTTATACAAAATACAGTCAGAAAACATATTGGAACACTGTATTAAAGTAGTAAGCTGGCCGAGTTGGTAAACGTTAAACATGATAAAAAACGCGCACAAAGAGACAAGGACCAACGAGAAAGGAACACACAACACAGACAGGCGCATAATCACAACTCTGGTATATTAAGTGAAGAAAAGAAAACTGAAGCACGATTCATGACAGGGGATATCGGCACTAGGAAGTAAACAGTTCAATCACAGTCAAATGTTCGCAAAAATACTTATTTTTCCCTCAAAGCAATTGACGGCTGACTAACGCAGCAATCGGCCAAACTCAAGACGGTGAACGCCCTCGAGCACCTCGCGCGCTTGGTTTTCTTTAAAGCGGTCAATGATTGAGGTTGTTTCCAACGATGGTGTGCACGTAAATGTCTTACAATGCACCAAAAGGTGACCTCCTACAGTTTATGTTAAAAAAAGAATGTGCTCTCGCAGCCGGTCATTCAGACACCGTCCAGTCTGTCCGCCTTTCTGTGTTCATTCCTCGTCAGTCCATGTCTCTTTGTGCGCGATTTTGTATCATGTTCAGATTGAAACACATGTCAGAACGAGATCCTTGCTTCGAATTCCACATGACGAGTTCTAGAACAAAACATGGCGCGCGACAGGCGACATTCGAACTAAAACTACAAAACCCGCCAAATAAAAAATATAGCGGCAAACAGTGTGCAGGAAACGTTGACACCTGACAAAGCGCGAATTCTGTTTTTGTCACAGAAAACTTAAGAAACACAGAGAGTAGAAAATCTTGAGCATCTGAGCATCCCTCTGACGCCAATTAAATTTTTACAATAGTCGCCAAAAACCACTAAAAATGAATTCCGAAGCAAGAAGCTGCAACATCATAAGCCACCCCTTGGTTTCGCAAGCTGTCAGAGAGCATATTATACAATAAAGACAAACAGCATACATAGCGGTAGTGTAACCAAAGACAAAGAGCTAACCAACAACCTAAACCTTCAACTTTTCGACCAAAATCAACAACAACGAAATTTTCAGGCCGTCAAGTTTTGTCAAGATATTCTCCCCGGCCCAACCCAGTAGGATACATGCAGAACGAATTTTCTACCACCGCGACATTTGGCAGACGACAAAAACCATCAAAACTTGGCGTCGCGTGGTATGTGCCGTCTGCTCGTTTGAATCCGCAGAGCGACTGCACGATTGTGGTCTGCGCGAATGATTTCTGGCTCTTAACACTGAGCGTTATTTCCCGTTAATTATTCTCCCGAATGTTATCAGGCCGGAAGGACGAATCCTTTTACACCGCTCAGCGTTTCCAGCTTTCGGCCTCCAACTATTATCCGCGAGAAGATGCGCGTGCTCGACAAAAACTGGCCGTCATTAATTATGCCCGAAGCTCGAGGCGACAGCCGGCAGAAAGTTTCGTAGCTGGATGCGGCGTCCGTGGTGTCGCTGCTTCGATGATTTACTCTCTCCCTTCTTGCCCCCTCTCACTCGCGTTCCCCTCGCCATTTATTTTCAGTCCATCTCTGTCAAAGAACTTCGCTCGCGCCACTTTCAGGCAAAGCTCTATTCCAACTGCAGCAATCTGCTGCATTGGAGCCGTGACTGTTCGGAGTTAAAGTTCGACGGCTCTTTGCTGATCTCGTGCGTTTGTTCTCTCGACAAGTCGGTCAAATCACATTGCGGTGTCGGCTCATTAAGACGTTGACGAACGAATCACGTTTCAAAGAGCACGGTCAGATTATTAACCAATGAAGATGAAAAGACGACGAATAGTGAATTACAATTAAAGGTTTAGTCGGCGCACTTGTGCCAGAAACAAAAAGGAAGGACACACGTCGAGAAAGCAGCAGCGAGCGTCGACGGCGGCAGCAACAAGTGGCGGTACGTCGGCGTGACAGCACGCTAGCGCGATAATGAATGAATTGGCAATACCGCGCTTCAGTCCTTATCTATTGCACTGGATATCTCAAAGAATCGACCTAGAATGTTCGGGTGTGAGCTACGGCGAGAGCGACTAGGCAAGGTCATTCGGTCCTCCGTATCTTTTACACACAGGGTAAGAATTGACACGAATCTTCTAGATTTACAGAGAAGTTTTTCTTCTTGGCCATGCATGCGGCATTACTCCACCTTTTTAAAAGTGGTTCGTCTCGATGCAACCTTAAAGAAATAAAAACAAAGCTACAGCAAATCACAATAATGAGTAAACTGCGGTGCCGTCCGAGCCATAAATGGTCCTCAGTCCTACTTATCGAGCATAGTACGGCTTGAGGCAAGCGACGTGCACTACTTTGGGTCGCGGCTGGCGACGTCCTGATGGTCGGGTTCCGTAAAGAGCACCTCGTAGTTCAAGTCCCCAAGGCGGCGAACAACCTTGTAGAGCCATCCACGGCGTCACCACGTTCCGAAGGCGGCGAGAGAGCTTCCCACCCAAAACGGAATAATCTGCTCCGGTGTCGATGAGTGCCGCTATTTGACACCGTCGCAGAAGCGTCGTTCCGATGCGTCTCGATGGCTAGTGTGGCTGTCCGAGGTTTGTGGAGGACATTTGAGTCGATCGTTCTCGGCAATACCACCTCCTGGTATTGCCGCGCTTAGTTTTCCCGGCGAGGCAGTGGAGTCAGGCTCTCCCGGTGGGACCTACGAAGAGGCGATGCAGGGCATCCCGGTGAAGCAAAGCAAGCTCCTCAGGGCGAAGCGGGCGCTGGTGACGCTGGACGGCGAGGATAGTCGTCGATCTCCCGTGCGTGCTTGCCGTACCGTGGGCGCGGGTCCGTTCGGGTGGTACCCGCTCAGCCTAAGGTGCCTGTAGGAGCATTCTACGATAAATATGATCAACCTCCCCGCAGTCGTAGCGTAGCGGGCGTCAGTCATTTGTTCTCCAGACGTTAATTTTCCTTGGCACCGACTGTTCTTGGCGGATGGACGGAGGCTGTTCCTCCTCGCATCGAGCATACTGGGGTAGAGGAGTGTCGAGTTCAAGAAGGCGCCGGATACTGGTGGGCAGCCGGTGCCGGTCGTCGAGTTATGGCGGCGTAGTTTAACCTCGGCTATTCTGGGGCGGATCTCGTCGTGACGAGATCACTGGATCACGTCGCGTGCGATCTCGCCTACAGGAAGCAAGGCCGAGCGCTCAGCAATGGGGAGCAGCTTTCGGAGCTCCTCCCGGACGACGTCCCGGATGTTCTCCCCAAGGTCCGACGAACTGAGGTCAACCCAGCAGCTTGACCACGTAAATACGGCGACGCCAGGTAGTCGCTGGACTGCGAGGCTCGTGCCTGGAGGGCACGTTCGATAGTCGTGGCCTCCATCACAATTTGTTCAACGGTCAGAGGTGGACTGCGCACAACACCCCAAATTATGTTTTCTTTCATGCACGTTCTCAAAGAAGCTGACGATGCTCTTGTAGGGGCCTTGAAAACTTGCCTGAGGCAGGACCTCAGCACGTTCTCGTCGCTGCTGGGTCGCAAAAGCTCGGCGGGGCTTATCTTTCCATGCTCCCCAGGTGGCGATCTTCACATCTCGGTGTTCATTCCAGGTACGCGCCGTCCCTTCTAGAGAGAAGTAGACGCTCTGCAGGTATTGCTCAGGTGTCTGCCCATTGTGCCGGGCCACTCGCTCGTACTGGTTGATCCATGTCGTCGTTGTTTGGTAGACGTCGCCGTGGAAGGAAGCAAACGTCCTGTGTACGACGGGCATAACAAGGACAGGAGGGCGGTCAAAGCCCGCAGCGTCATCGTCTTGTTCTTCTTGGGCTTGTCCAGCAGAGGCCCAAATTCTGAGTGTTGGTCTTTGGTGCAACGGCTTGCTCGAGATTTGTTTAGCTTCACAGAAGGAACTTCTCTGGGGCTTGAAATCGATCTGATCTGGCGGATCCTCCGAGCCGTACGAGGAACTTGACATGAAACGAGACCCCCCCCCCAAATAGAAATGTAACGGATGAAGGCGAAGCGACGATGAATAATGAACAGAAGATAAAGGTTTAATCGGCGAACTTGTGACAGCAACAAGAGGAAGAACAGACGTTGAGAAACCAGCAACGAGCGACGATGCGTCGGCGTGACAGCTTGCTATTGCGATGGAGTATGAATTGGCAAGACCGCGTTCAACTCCTGATCTACTACACTTGGTTTCTCGAAGATTATACCTTGAATGTTTAGGAGTGAGCTACGGCGAGACTGACAAGACATGGCCATTCTTGACTCGTTATCTTTTACATGCGGGGCAAGAAGAAGCGCGAATCTTCAAGATTTACGGAGAAGCGCTTCTTCTCTGGCACGCATGCGGCAATATGCCATACGGTCCTTAAGTTGTCCATGACTGTGAAGAATGCTTCCGCTAAAATCATAAAGCGTGGAAAGGCTCATGGAAAGCACACGAGTCAACATAAACTACGCACCGGCGCAAACCGACGTCAAAATCGGGAATGCGCTTCGCAGACCCGCATCGACGTGGCAATTGGAGAAAAGGTTTATATCGCTATCGTTTAGTACGCGACAGTGTTTCTTAACTTACCACTTGAAATCCTCGCTTCGTCTCCTTCGTGTCGTTGGTGGTCTGCGACACCTAAAGTCGCACTTATATCAGTAGGGGATAATTTGCCTAAATCTACACAGATACGGTTCGAATGCACGAACGCTGACTCTACAAAGTCAGTGACAACTTAACAAGAGCAGGGTGCGGCTCACTACGTTTACGCCTCTTGATTTAAAGCGCAGCTCTTAGGCGCCCGTTTCCGGCTTGAGCGGCGTCGGCGTCGGCGTAACCGCGCGGTGCATTATGGGACGCGTGACGTCACTGATGACGTCATCGGCATCCGCATCGTCATCGTCATCATCACTGATGACGTCATCAGTGACGTCACTAATGACGTCATCGGCATCGTCATCGTCACGTGACCCCCAGGTCACGTGACCCCCCCCCCCCCCCCCCCGAGGTCCCTTGACCCACCCCCCCAGTACCCTTCCCTCTTCCTCCTCAAGAGGTGCGCTCTAATTCGGCGTTACAGGGAGTTGTAAACGGCTTTAACTTTTAGAGCGCAGCTTTTAGGCGCCCGTTTCCGGCTTGAGCGGCGTCGCCGTCGCCGTCGGCGTCGCCGTCGGCGTCGGCGTAACCAAGGTCATCCCAAGGTCACGTGACCCCCCAAGGTCACGTGACCCCACAAGGGCACGTGACCCCACAAGGTCACGTGACCCCCCGGGTCACGTGACCTGCGGGAGGAGGGGGAGGGGGGTCACGTGATCTGGGGGAGGAGGGGGCCCCCCCTCCCCCGAGGTCACGTGACCCCCCCTCCCCCGGAGGAGATTGAAGAATGAGGGGAGGAGGAGGAGGAGTGGTATACGCTCCCCTGATTACCCTTCCTTCCTCCTCCTCAAGAGCTGCGCTCCAATTCGGCGTTACAGGGAGTTGTAAACGGCTTTCACTTTTTTGATTCGCTCTTCGGCTATCTACGGCTAATTCAACAATCTCATTGGCTGTGGAGGGATTGTGAGATGCCCAAAAATCACCAAACACTGCGTTTCTAAGGTTGACAGTGACTCTCTGCCATACTTCGTATCACCTCGCGCCCAAACACAGCCGATGCTACGAGTTGATGGGGCCAATCAGGCGGTGTAAAAAGCGCACCGTCATGGTCTTCGTCATGTTTATGCACGTGTCCTATCATTGTTGCACCAATCACAATAAGAAAGGACCCAGTGAGTTGCGCTTTTGGCGTTGCTCCCATGGTCCCATTAACTCGTAGCGACGGCTGCGTCAGACAAAGTATGGAGTAGGTAATGAAAGATACTTCGAAGACACGTATCAAAAGATTTGCCCAAATTTAGGGCCCATAAAAAAGTAATAATAAAGGCGAGCACAATTGACCGTTGCCCGAGGCACGTTTCTTCCTGCGCTACCTTTTTGCTGTTTAGCTACGCTGTACCGATGTAATTTGGAGCGTGAATATTAAGCACCGCCCGGGGGATTGTCTAATTCTTACCTGTTTATCACCGCTTCTTTGTGGGGGCGAGTGAAGTAATGACGGACACTTGCGCTCAACGAGTAGGAATGAAACGGTTCAAACACTGACTGCATATCACAATACTGGCTGATGAAAAAGGATGACCACAGCCCCGCAGACAAATGTGTTCGATAGTGCAATTCTTTGTTTGTCTTAAAAAAAAAATATCTCAATAAAGATGCGTTCGCCTGACTATCCTGGCGACTTTGAAATTACGAAGCAGCTGCTGGCACATTACCTTTAAACTTGCTCCTATTTCTACGTTAAGATTAATCATAATAAAACAGGTGCCGTCGTCAAATATTATGAACTTTTTCTAGTAAAGAAGCCATCCAACCAAAGAAACAAGGGTTGAAGTAAGGTGGTGAAGGCTAACCAAAATGACTTTACCCGAGACGGGGCTCTTTTACTACAGGAGGGCATTTATATTGTATGCCTCGTCCTGTATCAAAAACCCCAGTGTCGTGAGAAGTCACGATGTTAGACATTAAAAACTGCCTGTTGTGTCGTCTTCTAAAAAAAAATATTCGAGAATTTTTTTTTTATCATTAGCGATAAAAATGGCAAATTCAAGGTATTTGTAGTGTTCCGCTTTGACTGTTTAAAGCTAAACAAAATATTGTATGGAAAATTGTGTGGCATACGTCAACGTTCCAGCCGCACGTGACGTCAGTTCACGTGACGTCAAATTCTCCGATAAATTTAACCAGGAAACCGAGTTGGTGTGTAGGGCACGTGACGCTAATTTTCTCGCTAAATTTAGAGGAAAAACTAAATTATCTCATAGGTCACGTTTCCCAGCTAAATTCCGCGGGAAAACTGAATTGTTGCGTAGATCTCGGGACATTCGTTATCCCGCTCGATTTTGCGGGGAAATCGACGTCAAGTGATCCGATGTCAGGTGACCTATACACCAATTTAACTTCCCCGCTAAATTTAGCGAAGGAACAGAATTGGTGTGCTGGTCTGTGACGTCTCATATTGCAACGCTGAGCGCGTTGCATTATGAGACGACAAAGACCTATATATGAAATCAGCTTTCGCGCTAAATATAGCGGAGAAACCGAATCGGTGAGTGTGTCTGTGACGTCCCATGATGCAACACTGCGCGCGTTGCATCACGGGAAGTTACAGGCCACGGCTTCACGAAATCTCGAGCAACTAGTCAAAGAACATGTCACATTAAAACAAAATGTTTGGCTGCCATTAAACCGGGGACTTTCGCATCCCCCCTTTCTTTTATAATCATTGAATTAGTTTTCCACGGCCGAGGAAAGTGTACACCGGTTCGCTTTTAGTCCGACCGAAGTCGATGTTACGCTCCGACGGATCCAATCAGGCGGTGCCAAAAACGCGCATCGTCACGGCACCCGTAGTATTTGTACGTTTGCAAAATTACCCACAAAACCATTGAGGTAAGCAAGTCGTCTGCTTCTTGCGCAGGAGTTGCCGTGACGTCAGAGCGACGCCGAGCTCTGATTGGCTTTGATTGAAAGGATAGTTGTGGACCTCAACGCTAGACGCCTTGAGGTCTACCCACTATTTTTTTTAACCAGCCAATGAGAGCTCGGCGTTCTGACATCGTCGGAACCCCTGTGCCAAAAGCAGACGAACTCGCACTCCTGGGAATGCGCCATAATCGTGCGATCTTTTTTCTACGCGTGATCGGTGTAGTCAGTGACGGCCAACGCAAGAGGACAACAAGCTTCATGACATTGCACTTTTAGAGCTGCTCTATTGGCAGCATCGAATCGTGGAGTTGGTGCGGTAGAACTTAATCACCCGTATTTTCTAGGCGTGAGTAGCACCTGTTTAACTACTGACTAGCCTCGTAATTGACTAAAATGATTACGTGGTGAGCGATAGTCGCCGATAAGTGAGCGCTTGGTATTCACCTGGTCATGTTTGACGCCTAGTCGCCCCGACTAACAAAGGTTAGTTATGGGGAAGAGCTAGTTTAGCCGGTGTTTAGCGGGTCACTAGCGGTTCAGCGCCATGGCCGAATCGTATCACCACTGACCGCCAGCACTAACGAAACACTTACTGTCTTGGAACGCTGGGGGACAACTCTAGATATATATATAGCCACGTTCAACGGTCAGAGATACCGCTGAAAAGATCTCAGCAGGGCGCTAGATGACGAGAAAAAAAAACGCATTTAGGGGCGCTTCCATATTTGTTTATGTCGCTGGTGATGCGGCCTTTGTGTTCCTCCTGTGCGTTTTGTTTTTGACTTTTTCTTTATAAACCTGTCTTGGACAATTAGACTCTCCTTGAAACTTTTTTTTTCTGATAAACGTTTAAATCTTAGTTTTCATACGATAAAATACCCATTTACGCAGCGGCATTAAAGTAGGCATAGGCGTGACCTATCTTTTTAAGTCACTTCCGCTTGCTAGTTCTGACAGATAGTCACCCGCTCGCTTTGCGCTCGTAAATACCGCAAAGCTAGTCGATCCTTAGTCGCTGATATTTTTTTTCTCTTAGTTCGCGACTACTTAGACGCGATACTACCTTTCAAACAGCGCTAGTTAGTCACGACTGGCGAATACGGTTGAATGTGAAATGGAGCAGGTATAGCGTTATCTTCAAGCCGGTAGAAGTAAAGTCCCTTAATACTTCTTTTTATGACTAACGACGACGAATACAAACAACAAAGCACATTCAGCAGGAACAAAATGGCGTCGTTCAGTTCACTGTTGTCTGGTGCGCCGCCATTCGCTTCCCAAAAACCTGCACCGTCACGCAGTCGGAGCTTCAAAGAATGTCCGCTGCTTGTGGGAGTCTCTAATTCAAAAACCTTAGGCAGAGTACTTCCATATTTCAAAACAAGTGAAGAAAATTGAGTACGCCACGCGCATATGACGCACTCATTAAAAAATATATCTAATAACTGTGCGTTTGTAATTTCTTTAAGGTGGTGTTTTTCATTAAAACAAATTTAATACAAAAATGTATTTCATACAAACTATACTAAAAAGACCGTAGGTAGGGAATAATTTTTCTGCAGAGGAATTGCGTTTTAAGACATGAATACTCTACCAAGTTAATAACCTATTAAAAACAAAGTGTAGAGTCTAGACTGCGTCAAAATGCAGACAGATGATCAAATATTTGCTAGCTGCACCCAATAACTAGGGAGCTTAAATTTAATCACTCAAGCAAACTGTTTTTAAAATGGAGGGCGGTAGGTAATACCTTTTGATCCTTTAATCTAAACTATCTTTCCGGAAAATATATTTTTCTTAAATTTTAGATATCATAACGTTATATATTAGTTGGTATTAAGGAAAAGTTAAAACTACAGTTACAACACCGATATGAACAAAGGATAGAACGTTGACTCGCTTTTATACAAACAAAAAATAAAAAAAATGCTGAAATAGATACATTATACCCGATATAATTAGCTATCCCTAGCTATATTCTTGTTCTTAGTCCTAGTCCATTTACTCGTACGATGAAGGCTCTACTTATGCCATTAGCATAACAAGAGTTTTTTTTCTCGTTCATTTTTCTTTAAAGAACTCACAATGTTTTAACTACGAGTTATTTTCCACAAATCTCATGTGCTCCAACCGAATATAATAACTCTTTAAAAATGTGATAGTACAAGAGTTTTAATTTTACTTCCATGTGCTTTCTTTGTATTTTTAATTCTTAAAACGCTCTTACTCTCATCGCCGTTGGAATGGGTAAAAAGAGTAGTTATAAATGTGCTATCTACTATCAAAATAGTGGAGTGAACATTTTAAACCTTGTAATTGATCACTTTAAAGGGCACAGGTTTCTTAACGTTGCTCAAAGTAGCAAAAGATAGCCCTCACAGCAAAAAAAAAAAAAAAAAACTTTCTAGAAACGAATTGGTCGGGGATAAGTACGCACTTTGAAATTAGCTCAAATTTGATCTCAAATAAGTAAAAAAAAAATTGGCCATTTCTTCCAGTTGCAGATTTCATAGGGGAGGGGGGAAAGAAGAGAGCGCCCCTCCCCTTAAAGGGGCAGTGCAACGATTTTCAGACTTTGGCCAATTAACTTCGGAAATTAATCTGCGTCACATATGGAACGATAAACCGAAAACCGCATTTTCTTGCGAGCGCTAGTTCTTATTTAAAAAAAAAAAATGAAACAAATCGAAGGTCGAAGTGCATCAACTCTCCACGCCGACGTTCGAGTGACGTACTCTTGGGGTTCACGTGGTTTCCCCTTGGGCCCTCTCTTCAGAGACCCCAGCCGCTTCCTCCGCGATTGTCGACTTTCAAAGGATTAGCCTCGTCGAAGGTCGCAGCGCGCGATGGACACAAAGGACGGATCGCCACGGGGCTGACTGCGAATGTAGCAGCGGAGGAGGACAGGGTTTGTTGACTTCCGCGTACCCCCAGAGACGCTGTCATTTTAGTTCCCGTCGCCACCACAGGCGGCTGAAGATCGGCAAATAATTCGTTTTTTGCCTTGCGATTACGCAGCAGAATAGCGGTTTTTCGGGGAAAGGTGACGCGTTTTTGGTCACTTGGGCTTGGATAAACAATATAAAAACTGTAAACTGGCAATTCTTTCAACATTGAAACCATTGCACCGCCCCTTTAAGCGCCCCAAAACAAAACTTTCTTATGGAAAAAAAAAAAAAAAAACGACATTCACCAGCGACTTTGTTTCAATGAATGTCTAGATTTTGGTGAAATGTCAAATTCTGTGTCAACAAACTAAATCTGAGAAAAGTGTCACTCGTGATTTTTATATTCCTTTCTATTCCGCCAAATTTAGAGGGAAACCTAACTTGGTGCGTAGGTAACGGCACGTTAATTATCCCGCTCAATTTAGTGGGAAAATCGACGTCAGGTGACCCGATGTCAGGGGACCTATACATCAATTTAAAGTCCCCGCTATATTTAGCGAAGAAACTGAATTGGTGTGCGGGTCTGTGACGTCCCATAATGCAACGCTACGCGCGTTGCTTCATGGGACGTCACGGGCCACGGCTTCGCGAAATCCCGGGCAACTAGCCAAAGACCATGTCACATTAAAAAAACAGAATGTTTGGCTGCCGTTAAACCGGGGACTTTCGCATCCCCCCTTTCTTTTATAATCATTGAATTAGTTTTCCACGGCCGAGGAAAGTGTACACTGTTTCACTTTAACTCGTACCAAAGTCGATGCTACACTCCGACGGATTCAATCCAGAGGTGCCAAAAACGTGCATCGTCACGGCGCCCGTCGTATTTTTACGTTTGCTAAATTTCCCACAAAACCAACGAGGAGAGCAAGTCGTCCGCTTCTTCCGCAGGAGTGGCGGTGACGGGAAAGCGACGCGGAGCTATGATTGGCTTTGATTGAAAGGATAGTGGGTAGACCTCAACGCTTGATGCCTTGAGTTCTACCCCCTATTTTCTTTTTAACCATCCAATAAGAAGTCGGCGTTCTGACATCACCGCAACCTCTATGCAAAAAGCAGACGAACTCGCACTTCGTGTAAAGTTCGTCTGCTTTTGTAGTCGGCGACAGCCAACGCTAGAGGACAAGCTCCTTGACAACGCACTTTTAGCGCTGCTCGAATAGGACCATCGGATCGTGGCGTTGGGTGCGATAGGACATAATCTGAAACAGAGCACGTATAGCGTCCTCTTTAAGTCGGCAGAGGTAAAGTTCCTTGATGCTTCTTTTTACGACTAATGACGACCAATACAAACGACAAAGCACATTCCCCTGGAACAAAACTGGCGTCGTTCAGTGCACTGTCGTCTGGTGCGCGCCGCCATTCGCTTCCCTAAAACCTGCACTGTCACGCAGTTGGAGCTTCAAAAATTGTCGCCCCTTGTGGGAGTCTCTAATCTAGGAACTTTAGGCAGAGTTCTTCCACATTTCAAAACAAATAAAAAATAGAGCATGTCAAACGCATATAGACTCAGTCGTTAAAAAAAAACTTATAATAACTGTACGGTTGTAATTTCTTCATGGTGGTGTTTATCATCAAAAAAACATTTAAGACAAAAATTTATTTCATACAAACTACACTAATACACTGCAGGTGGGGAATCATTTTTCAGCAGAGGCAATGCGTTTTAAGACATGAATAATGTACCAAGTTAATAACTGACAATTAAAAAAAGACTAGTGCCTAGGCAGCGCTAAAATGTAGACACATGGCCAAATATTAGCTTGCGGCACCGAATAACTTGAGAGATTAAAATTAATCACTGAAGCGAACTGTTTTAAAATGGAGGGTGGCAGGTAATGATCCTTTTGATCCTTTAATCTAAACTATCTTTCCGAAAAATGTATTTTTCTTCAATTTTAGATATAATAACGTTATATTTTTGTTGGTATTCAGGAAAAATTAAAACTACGGTTACAACGCCGATATAAAGGAAGGTTAGAACGTTGACTCGCTTTTATACAAACAAAAAATCGAAAATGTTGAGATAGATACATTCTACCCGATCTAATTGGCTATCCCGGCCACTCTTCTTGCTCTAAATCGTAGAACATTTACTCTTACGATGAAGGCTCTACTTATTCCATTAGGGCGATGATCGTCTTTTTTTGTTTTTTTTCTTTCGCCAATTTTTATAAAACAAAAATCAGAAGTTTTAACTACGAGTTATTGTTCACACATCTCACGTGCTCCAACAGAACATAATAAGACTATACAAAATTATAGTGCGAGGTGTTTCATTTTACTTTCATGTGCTTTCTTTGTAATTTCAATCATTAAAACGCTCATACTATCATCGCAGTTGGAACGGGTAAAAAGTGCAGTTATAAATGTGCTATCTACTATCAAAATATTTCAGTAAGCATTTTTATTTCAGTGATAGAATAAAAGTGACGGATGTACAGCCCCGTAATTAATCACGTTAAAGGGCACAGGTTTTCTAACGTTGCTCATCGTAGCAAAAGGTCGCCGTCGCAACAAAAAGAAACAAAACTTTCTGGAAGCGTTTCAGGCCGCGGATAAGTGCGCATTTTGAAAATAGCTCAAATTTGATCTTAAAGTAAAAAAAGGAAAACAAATCTTGGCCATTACTATCAGGGTGCTGATATAAAGGGGGATGGGGGCGAAAAGGGGGTGGCCCTCCCCTTAAGCGCCCCGAGACCAAACTTTCTTATGGACGAAAACAAAACGACATAGACAAGCAACTTTGTCTCAAGAAATGTCTTGTTTTTGGCGAAATAGTCGAATTCTGCGCCAACAAACTAAATCTGGGAAAAGCATTGCCCGTGATGTTAAATTTCTCTTCTGTCCCCCCCCCCCCCCCCCTCAAGTGTGACTAATAAGTTAACCCCCTATATTTGAGGCGTGTTATTGTTAATTGCCGTGAAATTGGCCTCCTACTTCAGGAACACCCGTGGCCAGATATAATTTTCAAAAAGACTGATTTAGTCCATGACACGAATAGTGGGGCCACCGATCGGCATAAGCGCCCCAATGAATAATGCAATCTCACGTCCGGTGTATACTGTGCGACATACTACGTGCTTCCTCCTGTTTCCTTCATCACCGAACGTAAACGGTGCTGTGGACGTGGAGCCTTTTATACGACCGCCACTCGAGCCGCCAGTTTCGCAAACACCGGAAGTAGCGTTCTCTTCCAGGTCGTTGAAAGGGCGTCAACCTGAAATAAGGAGTAGAGCGGGGAGAGAAGAAAGCGGAAGTAGTCGCGGGAAGAAATCGGTTGCCTGATGTTTCGCGGCGCCACCTAGACCTGTAGGCCGTGCGGTAAAGGTCGGGTTCCCACCACGAACTACGACATGGTCCATGTAACTTCTGACGTCTTTATAAGGTGGTTATGTTGCTCCACCTACACTAAATGCCAAAGGAAGACAGATAATTAAATTTGTAATTGTTCCACTTCGACTGCCTTGGCGCCTACACTCACCAAAATACCAGAGGCGAAGCACCATCAATGAAATGTAAAGGTTCAAATAAATGTCGGGTAGTAGAACACAAAAGAGTGGATATGCGAATACATGCCCTACCAAAAAGCCCGAAATAAGTTTTTGATATCTTTATTATGAATCTGCAAATCCTTCTGGATTCTATCTGGATTTCAGATTTTTAAGATATATATATATATACACATATATATATATATATATATATATATATATATATATATATATATATATATATATATATATATACAGGGTGTTTTTTTTTAAGCTTAACAGATTTGTTTAAAAAAAGCCGTGAAAGTTACACTTATGCCGCTTGTGGAGGTGAGTTATACGGCCAGGGGGACATATTATAGGGGGCTAATCGTAATGATCAGTCGGCTAATTAATTAAAATTCGTTAATTAACTTTTTAATTAAAGAAAATAGACATACGGTTCCAATTAGAAACTTGCTCAGCGTCATCGAAAACCCCTAAATCAGTCATTTTCAGAAAGACTTTGAGCGCGTGAGACGCGTAGTAGTGCACTAAAGTTACCACTCGTGGAGCAGGTACAAGGCTGGGGCTTGATAAGAGACGAAAAAATTGCGCGGGTGCCTTATCTCAACCTCTAGCTTTGTACCTGCTCCACGAGCGGTAACTTCAGTTCACTACTACACTTCTCACGCGCTCAAAATCTTCCTGAAAATGACTGATTTAGGGGTTTTCGATGACGCTGAGCAAATTTCTAATTGGAACCATATGTCTATTTTCATTAATTAAAAAGTTAATTAACGAATTTTAAGTAATTAGCCGACTGATCGTTACGATCAGCCCCCTATAATGTGTCCCCTTGTCCGTACAACTCACCTCCACAAGCGGCATAAGTGTAACTTTCACGGCTTTTTTTAAACAAATCTGTTAAGCTTAAAAAAAAAAACACCCTGTATATATATATATATATATATATATATATATATATATATATATATATATATATATATATATATATATATATATATATAATATATATAAATATGTAAATATATAATATATGTAAATGCAATACATAGGGCAGACTAGAACTGCATTTAGACTGCGCTTTAATAATCACAAATCTCACGCCATAAATCTTCCGACATTGCCTCTATCCAAACATCTCGCTCTCCCAAAACACTCGTTTGATAAATTGTCAGTGACGCTCCTAGAATCTGGATTTAAATCAAATCGCGAACGTGAACAGCGTGAATCCTACCTAATTTACCGATTCAACACAATTAAACAAGGAATAAATGAAAGCCCAGGTACTCTGGCATCGATTAAAATGCTAACAGACGAATAGCAACAGCGATGAGGGGACATTTTTTCAGGTCCCAGACCTTATTGTTAGCAGTGGTACTGTGTTTGTGGCCGGAACTGGACCATCAACTTTTCTCTTTTATTTCCAGGTTTTGATATACATATTTTTTTTTGTTCTAGGTTTAACATTGTTCCCTTTCAGGTGTGACTCATGCATGCCCCACGAAACAACACAAGTGACCGTGCCGTTTTTTTCTTTTTTTTTTTTTTTTGAGACAGCACTTTAGTTTGCGCGTTAACCTTCGTTTATTGTACGCTATTGTTCAGGTCACCCCTGCCCGCCGGCCACAAAGTCACCCTGTGCCCCCTCTCAAGAAGCTACAACCGTCATCCCACCGTCCTTGAAAGTTGGCCCCGACCGTAAAGCTTCTTCACCCGGATACGAACTGCCCTACGCTTCCCTCTCACCAAAGCTCCAACCGTCATCCCGCCGTTTTTGAAACTTGGACTCGACCGTAGCATTGTATAAATACCACCCGCGTTCATCTGTAAAAGTTCTTCCTGACGAAGGCCGGACTCCGGCCGAAACGTCGAAGATTAAATCGTCCGTTGTTGCTGTTTTCACCAAGAGTTTTTTCTTACCAGTTATACCCACGCCTTCGGCCTCCCGCCACCATGCCCGTTATATATATATATATATATATATATATATATATATATATATATATATATATAAATATATATATATATATATATATATATATATATATATATATATATATATATATATATATATACAGGGTGTTTTTTTTAAGCTTAACAGAATTTTTAAAAACAAACCATGAAAGCTAGGTTAATGCGGTCTAGGCAGGTGAGTTATAAGGCCAGGGGGACATATTATAGGAGGCTAATCGTAATGATCCGTCGGCTAATTAATTAAATTTTGTTAATTAACTTTTTAATTAATGACAATAGACATATGGTTCCAATTAGAAACTTGCTCAGCGTCATCGAAAACCCCTAAATCAGTCATTTTCAGAAAGACTTTAAGCGCGTGAGAAGCGTAGTAGTGCACTAAAGTTACCATACTTGGAGCAGGTACAAGGCTGGGGCTAGATAAGAGACGGAAAAATCGCACGGGCGCCTTATCGCAACCTCTAGCTTTGTACTTGCTCCACGAGCGGTAACTTCAGTTCACTACTACGCATCTCACGCGCTCAAAGTCTTTCTGAAAATGACTGATTTAGGGGTTTTCGACGACGCTGAGCAAATTTCTAATTGGAACCAAATGTCTATTTTCATTAATTAAAAAGTTAATTAACGAATTTTAAGTAATTAGCCGACTGATCGTTACGATTATCCCCCTATAATCTGTCCCCCTGGCCGTATAACTCACCTCCACAAGCGGCATAAGTGTAACTTTTACGGCGTTTTTTAAACAAATCTGTTAAGCTTAAAAAAAACACCCTGTATATATATTTGTCTCCAATCTGGATTTCAGGTTTCCAGTATCAGGTTTCCAGTTTCATGATGAAGACGGTGAAAATTTATGCTGGGCTTTTCGGTAGGGTGGTTTCTCTCTGTATTTGTTTTTGTTTCACAAATAAAATACAGGTTCGATATTAGAAACAAAAGGACTTCTAGGCACGAGAGGTGCCGCGTAAGCACCTGTCGCACTTATAAAAGATCATATCACTTAAATTGTTCTACCAAAGCAAAGCTCCGAATGAGATATCCTAAAGCACGTCGAATGAGACGCAGGCAAACGTTTATATGAACTGCCTCGTGCTCAATGCAGCGCTTGAAACAACTTGAAACAACATTCTACAATTCAACTTGCCAACTCCAATGCGTATTTCAAATAAAACTACTAAGCAATTCCGTGATTATATTAAGGCAAATTTTGACGCAATGAATAACGAGTTAGCTGCCTTCCTGGATGAATTCCTACTTTCTTTTTCAGAACGTTCGGTTGAAAGTAATTGGAACTTGCTTAAAAATAAGGTAATTTCTCTAACCACATTGTTCGTTTCATGTAGGTCGTTTGATTCTAAACCACAGTCTCCTTGGTTTAATGTCACACTGAAACGTCTTTCTAATAAGAAGAAACGTTTTTTTCCGTGCTGCGAAGTCCTCTGCCCTTACTGCTCGTTGGGATCTTTACAAAGAAGTTTCGAGCTCCTATAGAAATGCTGTGAAAGAGGCCAAAACAATATTTTTTAATGTAACCTTACCTTCCATGTTATCCAATAGCACCAAGCAATTTTGGAGTGTTGTGAACGGCCCCAAAAATACTGTTCTCTCACTTACAGGGGATGACGGTGTAGATATTCCGAGCGAGCATTGTGCATCTGTACTAAATGATATTTTTGTGAAAGCGTTTTCTAGTGATGTTGACTCTGATTGCCCCACTTATTCTGTTTATAACTTCTTTCCAATGGACCCGATTGTTTTTGATTATGACGGGATTGTTAAACAAATCGATGATCTTAAAGTATCCTGGTCGAGTGGTGTTGACAACATGAGCTCTAAATTTGTTAAATCTACAAAAAGTTACATTTCAGTTTTCCTTCTAAAAATTTTCGAACAATCACTTGACCTTGGCATTTTGCCGGACGATTGGAAAATAGAAAAGGTGGTTCCGCTTCAAAAATCAGGTAACAAACATAGTCCTCTTAATTATCGACCCATTTCCTTAACCAGCACGTCCTGTAAAATTTTAGAGCACATCATTTACTCTAATCTAGTTAGTTTCTTAGATTCTAATTCTTTTTTTTTCACCCTCGCAACATGGTTTCCGGAAATCCCTGTCATGTGAAACACAGCTTCTAACTTTCACTAATTATCTCTTTTCTATCCTTGACCATGGATCTCAGGTTGACTGCGTCTTTCTCGACTTTTGCAAAGCCTTTGATAAAGTATCTCACCAACTACTGTTTCTTAAGCTTGACAAACTGAATATTGATCCTAAAGTCTTGTCCTGGATTAAATGTTTCCTAACTAATCGATCACAGTTTATTACTACCAATGAGGCAAATTCTTGCCTCAGTGCCGTCACCTCCGGTGTTCCCCAGGGGTCCGTTTTGGGACCCCTTCTGTTTCTTATTTATATTAATGACTTACCAATGAGTGTATCATCCCCTATTAGCTTATTCGCGGATGATTGTGTAATATATCGTGAAATTACTAACGAATTCGACGCGGCACTTCTTCAAGCTGATTTATGCGCGGTATCGGAATGGTGCGACTTATGGCAAGTGACTCTGAATACTAACAAATGTAAAACTATGAGGGTGTCTCGTCGTAACACATCACCATCACCATACTCAATATGTAATATTCAGCTGGCATCTGTAACCTCTTTCAAGTATCTCGGTGCTCACGTCACTTCTATCATGGAAAACTCATTCTGATCATTTAATCGCTCACGCTAATTCAATGCTCGGATATTTAAAAAGAAACTTTTCCTTAACCACTATGTCTCTAAAACTTCTCTCGTATAAGACTTTAATACGTTCAAAGTTGGAATATGCCGCAGCAATCTGGGATCCAGGTCACTCAACGCTTATAACAAACATCGAAGCCCTGCAAAATCGAGCCGCACGATTCATAGTCTGCAACTATCATCGCAACGCAAGTGTCTCATCTATGAAAACCACCCTAGCCCTGCCTCTCCTTTCCTCACGTCGGAAAATATCTCGCCTATGCCTCTTCCATAAAATATATCATTCCAACGCTTCACTGAAAAACAAACTATTCATTAGCTATCCTTCATTTCTCCCCGCATTGATCACAAACTTAAAGTTGGCATACCTCATTGCGAAACTTCAGCTTACATCAACTCTTTCATCCCTAGAACGTCATCTGAATGGAACCACCTTCCCGCATCATTAGTAAGGATTCCATCAATAGATTTATTTAGAAAAGCTCTAACTACTCACTTTTGCTAGGATTATGCCGAACTAACATTTATAATCAAGTTGCCTTGTTGTTTGAATTTTATGCAGAGCCAATATTTTATGTCCACCCCTCTGTAATGCCCCTAGGCCCTGAGTGTATTGAAATAAATAAAAATAAATAAATATCACGTGGTAAGTTATGGCCGGGCGAGCGTGCAGCGCTCAGGCTTTCTAAGTTACACCGTCCCACTGAGTGCCCCCCCCCCCCCCCCCCCAAATAACAAGAGCACAAAATAAACTCTTAAGAAAAAAAGAAAAAGACTTAAATACATGTTATGTTTTCCTGCCGTGTTAAACTCTTGGGATAAGCACAACATAAGAGAAAAAAATCTAAAAGCGAAAGGATATGGCGCAAGAAAGGTAACGGTCGTTCGTGTTACTGCAGCATAAGATTAATTTGACTTTAAATTATACCAGCCCGTTACACGTTGTAAGTCAGACACTTAGACACTGCATTACAACTGCTAGTCTGTGAGCGTCTAAGATGCACCACGCAGTAGTGAAGCACGGACACAGACCGATGCGAGGCTCGTGTATAGATATGAATAGCTTGAAAAGGTGTGTTCCGCAGCCTTGCCACAGATTGCCAAAAATCTTTCTCCTCTATAAATTCCTTTTTAAACACCTTTAAAACAGACGTAATTATCTACATGCTATGCTATGATCTTCACTAGAGGAGTACCCATTCTCCACGGAACAACGTAGACCTTAATTATGCCTGACTGACAGGATCGCCCGCTAACCCAAAACAATCCTCATTCGAGACCGACGGTTATTTTTGTGCACACCTGCTCACACTACCTTTGTGAACACTTTAGACTAGAGCTAATTCCAACACACTAGAACGCACTAGAGCTTTAAAGTAAAGTCAATAAAAGAAAAAAGAAAAGGAAGCTGGAAGGTTTCGATGCCGTTGACACCATGGCGCGATTTCACATCAGAAGGTTCTCTCAAGTTGGCTTCCTCACATCACGGCTAGCGATGCGGGAATGCATCCTTTACGGGGATACCGGGGGGGAGCCCGGGGAAAATTGGAGGTGGTATGAATCCAATGTTCGAACCCAGTCATTCTACCATCGGTAGCCAGTCATTTAACATCTGCATACCGGGAAATTACGATGTTGTCAGTACGCAAAAACCCCTTGTCACCGCGGAGGGAAAGTGATAGTGCCGCCGGACTATCCACTATCTCTCCATCATCTTCGCCCCTCGCACAACCACGTCAACTATTTTATTTTATTTATATATTTATTTATTTTACGTGCCCCAAAACAACCACACACTTTTATGTGGTTCCTGAACACCTTAATGGCACGGTATACATCAAGTTCGGCATATTGAATATTCATAAACAGAGATTATATCCGTGACAGAGGAGATGGTTTACAGGTGCTGTGAATGCTGCAAGTACTGCGGGTCCTAGTGAAACGAGGAGGGACATGAATGTTTACATCACGTAAAAGCGAAGCACTATCAAATACGCTATTTAAAATTTTGTACAGAAAAACCAAGTCGCGCTCTGCTCGTTTATTGGTTAATGGTATCAACAAAATCTTATTAAGCAGAAAAGTGTAGTTAAAATGGAAACGGCGTTGGAAGTAGAGATCCTAAACACTGCGTATTAGTTTGTGTTGCACATTTTCGATGGTCATTGCTTGTGTTCTTGATAACAAATTCCAGTTCACAGAACCGAACTCGAGCCTAGACCTAACTAGGGCACAAAATAAACGAATAATGAAGGCCGGGTTCTTGTTTGGCTGAGTAATGCGGCATATAATACCCAGCATTCTCGTCGCCCTACCAACAAGAAACGACACGTGAGCAGTAAACTTGAATGCATTATCGAGTTACATGTCAAGGTCTTTTACAACAGATGCACGCTTGATTGTCACTCCGTCAATACTACAATCGTAGTGTACACTACTGCGACGCCTGCAAAAAGTCAATACATTTGTTTTAACGGGATTCAGTGATAAGCCATGTGCTGAACACCACTGGACAACACGTAAGACATCATGTTGCAGAACATGACAGTCAACAAGAGACTTTGCTCTCATAAAAAGCTTGATGTGATCAGCAAACATCAGTAACTCAGCACTATCTACACAGGCCGCTAGATCATTGACAAAGATTAAGAACAAAAGGGGGCAAAGAATAGATCCTACAGGAACGCCAGATGTTGAGAAAAAAAGGTCGGAATAACTGTTATAAGTACCAACAGCGTTTGGACGAGATGATGAGTAACTTTCGAACCAGTTACACAGCTCTGAACGAAAACGGTATGACACTAATTTGTGTAACAACAACTCATGATTTACTTTATAGAAAGCTTTCGACATGTAAAAATATGCACAATCAACTTGGCCTCTGTTTAAAACGATTGGGGGCAGAGTTGTTTAAAAAAAAGAGCAAAGATTGGTTTCAACCGACCGTCCTTTCAGGGAACCATGCTGACAAGCTACAACTTTAGAAAACCCCGAGAATAAAAATATGGGGCGAGAATTACTCGTGACGGAGCTATCGCCTTCTTTTAAGATAGGTACCACAGCCACTTTCTTCCATAGTGATGGGAAGACACCGGAACACAGAGATGTTAAAGATGTGCAACAGAATGGCTGTGAAAATGTCACTGCAGCCCTTGATAATAAACGATGGAATACAGTCAGCGCCTGTAGATAACTTTCATTTTAACTTTTAAATTGCTTCTTTGATTTCTGTCGTATCTAATATAACACCAGTCAAGAACTCATGGCAGTTCTTTTTAACTTCTTGAGGCGGAGCGTTTCCCTGGCTGGTTGAGTAACAGCTACTGAAGTATGTAGCAAATATATTCGCAACTTTGAAAGGAGATGTAACATAGCTGGCATAGTTATCTGTACGCGAACAAATGCTTTGGTAGAATTCCGAGTGTGCTTTTTTGCACATCGCCAAAAGGTCTTTTGGCTTTTTTGGTTTAAGCTACACGCTACCTGGCCTAGGAGTATGCGCTTGTTTCTCGAACATAAATTTTTCACTAAGGCCCTGTATATATTTGTTATAGCTTATGCGAGCAGAGTCATAGCGGCAACGTACTTCTTTAATGGAGACAGCGTTCTTCAACGACCATGGCTAGTTGCCGACGATCGAACCACAGGAGCACGAGCTCAGCTCGCGAACCTCAGAGTTCACGCGCCGGTCACGCCTGCTGGTCATGCAACAACGGCATTGTTGTATTATGCAACAATGATCACTATATTACATTCCTTTCCCCACAGGTGGGACCGTTCCGTAGCGGATGACTGGACGTCGCTTTCGTGCTGATCTTCTGAGTGGCTCCTTGGGCTGAGCCGCTGGCGATGGCCCAACCTGAGGAGCAGGTTTTTCTGGGTTTCGCCTGGCAGGAGATGCTTGTGGTGTTCCATGTCCAGGCGCAGCCGTTGGTGGTAGCTTGACGTCATAGTCAACGTCAGGTTCAAGGTTGTCATCCCAGTCAAGCCAAGCCTTCCTGAGCTGATCACGATGACGGCGATGAACTTCTCGATTGGCCAGCTGGACCTTGTAGGAGACTGGTCCCGTCACTGCAACCACCTTTGCTGGTTTCCATCGTGGTCCCGTCGCTGAAATTCCGAACGTTGGCGGTGTCGCCTCCGAGAAACCGCTTGACCTTTGGTTAATCCGATCCTGGATCTCTCTAGAGGTCAGGATGCAGTCTGTCCAACGGAGACCGCAGCCTCCGGCCAATCATCAACTCTCCCGGAGCCTTCCCGGTGTCCGAGTGAGATGGCGTGTGCTGCTTAAATAAAAAAAAGTGAAATATTGCACTGTGTGTCGCCTTGAGTTAGCTTCTTTAAGGCAGACTTGACTTCCCTCGCCATGTTTTCTGCCCTGCCATTGCTCGCAGAATGGTACGGGGCTTTGTAGATGAAACGGACAGCATTAAGTTTCAAGAACTCGTTCATTTCTACACTTTTGAAGGCCTTTCCGTTGTCCGAAAAAATTACGTCGGGCAACCCATGTGTCGCGAATAGTTTCCTCAGCGCCGTAATCACTGCAGCTGATTTCGTGGACGGCATAATCTCAACTTCGCCCCAGTTAGAAAATGCGTCCACCACAATGAGGAAACTTTCACCTCGAACAGGTCCAGCGAAATCTACATGCAGGCGGCTCCAGGGCTGTTCTGGATTTATCCAAAAGTGAACAGGTGCTTTGAGATCGCTCTGCCTGTTTTCCTGGCACTGTTGGCAATGGCGTACAAAGTTCTCGATCGCGTGATCGATTTTAGGCCACCAAATGTACGCCCTGGCCGACGTTTTCATTGCTGTCATTCCTGGGTGGCTGGCATGAAGCAATTGTAGGACCTTCCTTGTGGCTTCCTCGGGAATGACCACTCTATTTCCCCACAGAATACAATCTCGATGCAAGGAAAGTTCTGTGCGTCTCACCTCAAAAGGTGCAAAAGATCCTCCCAGAATTTCTTGTGGCCAACCGAGAGTATCAGTTGCTTGACTCTTGCCAGCGTAGGGTCTTGCTTTGTCAGCTTTCCGATATCTGCTGCTTGCAGTGGAGGGTACTAGACGGCCTCGAGGAGGAGTACGTCATCTGGTGGCACTGGCTCGTCGACATCGCTTGGTGCTGGAAGGCGGCTTAACCCGTCTGCGTTGGTGTTGCCGATTCCTGGTCAAAACACAAGCTTGTAGTCATACGCTATCAGCAGCAAGCTCCACCGCAGCATCCTCGGTGACAGGATTTGTGGCATTGGCTTCTCTGTGTTAAAAATTCCAAGATGATCGGTCACAATCGTGCATTCTCTTCCCGCGAGATAGTGGTGAAAGTGCTTAACACCATAAACCACAGCAAGCCCTTCTTTGTCAATTTGAGCGTAATTGCGCTCACTTCGCCCCAATGTCCGTGACGCATAAGTTATTGGCACTTCTGTACCATCATCCTTCTTGTGAGAAAGAACTGCACCAACACCAACCGGTGAAGCGTCACGCGACAAGACCAGTGAACGCGCTGGGTCGTAGCGTACTAGCACTGCGTCGGAGCTGAGAAGCCCTTTTAGGTTCCGGTACGCTTTCTCATGTTCCTGCGTTCACGCCCATTTTCTTTCTTGGTCTAGGAGCCGATGCAATGGCTCGGCAACTTCAGCTTTCCCTCAAGAAATCTGCTGTAAAAGTTGACTAGTCCCAAAAGAGCTTGTAGTTTTTTTTAGTTGTTTCGGCTTGGCGCACTCTTGATTGCGGTCAGGTTTTCTTCACTTGGGTGAATGCCAGTAGAATCAATTCTATGACCCAAGTACTCTATGGTTGTTTTACAGAAATCGCATTTGTCTTTGCTTACCCGCAAACGCGAGTCTTGCAGCTGCTGCATGACTGCTCTTAATCTTTCATCATGCTCAGACACGGTCGAGCCCGAGATAACGATATCGTCAAGATATACGACACCTCCCGGTATACCTGACAGTAAGCTGTCTACAACACGCTGGAACAATCTTGGTGCTAGAGATATACCGTATGGGAGTCGGCGAACTTTTTACAGTTCTTTCAACGTATTGGCGGTGAGGACTTCTGAAGACTCGTTGTCAAGTACAAGCTGCTGATATGCCTGGACTAGGTCTAGTTTCGTGAATATCTTACTTGACCCTAGAGTGGCAAACAACTCGGTGACAGTCGGTAGTGGATAGACGTTTCTCATAACCACCTTGTTAACTGTGCTACGATAATCACTGCACATGGCGTAAAGTTCCGCTTTTCTTTCTGACCACGACGAGCGGTGTCGCCCATTCGGAGTACTTTGTCGGCTCCAGGATGCCTTGCTTCTCCATGTGGTTTAACTCCTTGGTCACTTTCTCTCGAGGGGCGAACGGCACTGGCCAACTTTTTAAAAACTTGGGTTGCACGTCGTTGAGCTCGATGTGAATCGGAGCTCCCTTGAATCTGGGCAAATCGGTGCTGAAAAACCTCGAAAAACCTCGCTGTTAGCGCTTCGTCGGACGTAGCTGAGGTGTCAGATGCCGTGTAACTCGATGCCTAGCGGTCGAAACCAGTTTCGTCTCATCAAGCTTCTTCCGTGCTGTGCCGCGATCATGATTGGCAAAACAGCCTTGCGTCATTTAAACATGACGCTTACCATTGCTTTGCCAACTGTAGGCAATGTTTGTTTTGACCAGGTTAACAACTTGGTGGGTGTGCTCTCGATGGGAATCAGTCTCTTGTCTATCTGGCAAAACGTTTCTTCGCTCATGATAGAGCAAGACGCTCCAGAGTCAACTTCCATGATTACTTCTTGTGACTCTATCTTTACTGGCACGAGAAACTTTTCTTCGGTTTCGTGCACCTCGCAGATAGAACAGAGTTCGTCTACTTCGTAAACGCTGTCTCCCTTTTTTGTGTCTCTTCCTTTCTTTACTGTGGCGGTCTTACTTTAGCATGCCTTTGCTATATGCCCCTTCTTCTGACATTTGTAGCAGACGGAGTCTTTAAATTTGCACACGAATGATTTGTGCTTACCGGTGCAACGGTGGCAGTTTCCGCTCTCTGCTTGCTTCTGAGGTTTCATGGTTGTCGCTTGAATTTCACCATCACAAGTCAACTTTACCGCTCTGCTGCAGTTGCTTCCTAATGTCTTGCCGTTGCTGCGACGTCGCCTCTGCGGTGACGGCCAAGTCGTAGGCTACGTCGAACGTCAAGTTGCGTTCAGCCAAAAGCCGTTGCTGCACTCTCTCGGGAGCGATGCCGCAGACGAACCTGTCTCGCATCATGATTTCAAGTGGCAGTTGTCTATCTCCAAAACCGCAGTCTTCTGCCAGCTTTCGGAGCGCTGTCACGTAGTCTGCAACTGTCTCCCCGGCGTGCTGGTCGCCCTTGTAGAACAGGAACCTTGCGTAGAGTTCCGATGGCCCTGGGTGCAGATGAGCCTTGACCGCTGTCACCTTCGTGGTATAGTCTGCAGCTGTCGGTCTCGTCGGCTTCACCAAGGTGACGATTAAGGAGTACGTTTGTTCTCCGCAGCAACTCAGCAGGACGGCACGCTTCTGCTCAGGAGTTGTCAGACTGTGGGCTACGCTGTACATTTCGAGTCGCTCTACTAACTCCTCCCTGGAAGCCTGAGGCGATACTCGTTGATACGGCCCACAGCCATCCTTGGGGTCCGGGCAACGGACGCTCTCCCGTTGTCTTCGTCCGCTTCGTCGCCAATTGTTATGGCTTATGTAAGCAGAGTCACAGCGGCAATGTACTTCATTAATGGAGACAGCGCTCTTCAACGACCATGGCTGGTTGCCGATGATCAAACCACAGGAGCACGAGCTCAGCTCGCTGGCCTCAGAGTTCACGCGCCGGTCACGCTTGCCGGTCATGCAACAAAGGCATTGTTGTATTATGCAACAATGAACACTATATTACAATATTGAACTAAGTGTATTATAAGAAAGAGCCCGTTTGTTTGAGAAGTCTATGAAAGTGGTCTTTCTTCATCATGTACGTTTTCAACTTTTTAGAAAACCACCGAAGATATATGGAAGGTTTTGCAATCTGCTGCGGCACAAAGAGATCAATTCCGTCTTTAACCATCAAAGAAATTGCTTCGGTCACCAGGTCGACATCAGATATAGTGAGCAGGCCGCTCCAGTCGCAGTTTTTGAAATATTTATGCATATTCAGGTAATTGCCTTTATAGTAACAGTAAGTAGTGTAGAGATACGTTGCCGGCTTCTTACGAGGAAGACAGAACTCGACTGTGAATGGACGGTGGAAAACATCCATCTGCACTAAGGCGGCTAAACTAGGAGTTACAGAGTCAACCGGCACGCTGCACAGAACAAGATCAAGGACACTTCCAGAGCAATTCTCAATTCTGTTGAGTTGATCCAAGCCACAGAAGTTCAGAACGTTCCATAAAACTAAAGCTATTAACATCTCCAACTTACCACTCTACACCCGGAAGATTAAAATCGCCATAGAGTCGTACAATTTACCTGCTTAAATCGATGTGTTTTTAAGTGTCTCGAGATGCACAGCGAAGATAACTTGTTCAAACAGGGGTGGAAAGTAGTCACTTCTAACTAGGTAGCTGAAGCCATTCACTTGCTTTGATTTCTATCCATACACAGTCGGAATACCGTAATATCCCGAGTCATCGCCCATCCCCGAGTCATCGCCCACCCCAATTTTTGGGCCAATATAGATTTCTAAAAAAACACAGAGTCATCGCCCACCCCTTCAAATACCCCAACGCGGACTCCGCGATCTGCAAACACTCATCCTACCCAAATGACGCGGCCGCGGACCTTACAGTTGGAGGACGTCCGTGACAAAGTAAAACGGAGAGAAAGGCCCTCTCTTTGCTTACGCATTTTTCGCGTGAGCGACTCCGAAGTGGTAGTGTGTCCATGCGAAAAGAAACCGAAGATAACAAAATAAAAGTTTGTTTTGCTTACGAAAATGTCGATCCGACAAAAAAAAAAAGAATCGGAAAGATAACACAAGCATTAACCCAGTAAGGAATCGCGAGGTAAGCGTACGCCCCATATTTTGGGATGTAACCGCGGAGTGTAAGGTCGAAGTCTGTCTCCGCCGAAGTAAGGTCGCTGCGAACCCGATCCTTCCCCCCGCACGTCGCGACCGCGGTTGTGCAATGTTTTAGACAAAGCCAACAGGTAAATAAAGCTTTTCTGGAACGCCCTACACAGACGTTAGTAGAGCGTCCCAAACCCCCATTGATAGCACGCCGTGCACGGACGCACGCATGTACGCAAAAAACAAGGAAGTTGCGCAAGAGCTTGTGATTGACAAGGCGCCCGACTTGGCCCGACGCCAAAGTATTTGCCACGCGATCGCCGGCTTTTCCGCTTTCCCAGCATCGCTCTTCGTCGCTTCTTTGGTCCGCTCGCTCGCTCGCTCGTTGCGCCTGGTTGGTTTTTCTATTTTCTTGCAGAATTTTCTTTCTTTTCTTCTCTTTTTTTTTTTACTAACTAGGAGAACATAGTGGTGACGTGTTTTCACGGAACAAACGTTCGTGCTCTATGCAGATCGGTGGTGTTCCTAGCGCGTATGCAAGCAACGGACTTCGCGGTAGTAAAACATTCTTTCGTGAGCATTTTTTCTATAAAACAATAAAACTAAATCGAGTTTTGAGTTTAATGTATCTGTTGCGTAGCAGCGCTAGATACGGAGAGAAAACTGGGCGGCTTTCTCCGCTTTTATTAACTTTTTGTGCTCACCCACCGAGACATGGCCCACCCCACTTTTTCTATGAATTTCAGGCGGCAGGGGGGTGGGCGATGACTCGGGATATTACGGTATGTTTCAAGTTAGAAACGGCAGTGTGTTGAGAGAGATGCCTCAGCAGCAATTAGTACGCCACAGCCGAAGTTCTGACCAGTGGTCTCGAAGTCCCTATCCTGGCGATATACTTTGTAGTAAGCTGTAAAGTAATTTCAGTCGGGTATACAATTGCCTACCCATGTTTCAGTGAGACAAGTAACATCAAGCCTAGTTGTTATCAGGTTTCACGTAAACTCGTCTGCAATAGTTCGCAAGACCCCTCACATTTTGATAATGAACACTAAGCGTTTGTGCCATTTACATGGGTGCTGTTTCTGCCCCTTCATCACGTGTGCTTTAAGTCTAACAACAAACTGTGCAAGGAGATGACGCCCTGCCTCCGAGGAGCAAGAGCGGCAAGCGCGCAGCGCTGAGCAAAATAGACGGAGTACCGCGTGAGCACCTTTCGCACTTATAACAAATCGCATCCCTTACAATTTTGCTACCAAAGGAAAGCTGCGAATCACATATCCTAAAGCACGTCAACTTGACAAACCTCCTGAAGCACATCTTTCAAGAACGCAACAGCTGCCGCTGTAAATAGCGGCAGTGTTTGTGTGGTCATTTCGCGCGGTTTTAATGATTGATTGGTGGAAACATTCTTACGGAAAAAGGGCCTTAACTAAGCAACTGTTAATTGCGGCCGCCATGAAAAACCTATAAAGGTTTACTTCTCTAAAAACAGAAAAGAAAGTGACAACCCAATAAAGCGAGAACAATTTTAATTACCTTGGTGACAAAAGAAACAAAACAAAAACGTGAATTTCTTGAACATTAATAGAAAGAATGGGAGTCTAGGGTGTTACTAAAATTAAATTTTTCCTTCGTGTTTTGTGATCTCATTCTCGCAAATCATCGATCGGGTCCCAAAAGCTGCATAAACAACTTCAAGCCCCGGTTATTTAAAAAAGATAAAATGTTTGGTTTTTATTGAATGCAAGGACCCCACATAAGTCGCGCACAAATAAGAAACGCCAAAGAATGCGCGCAAAAAAACTGACTCTTTCCAAATAAAAAATATATATATTTTGTTAGAGAAAAACGTTTTTCGAATGACATTCGAGCGTTCCAAAATGGTAAAAAGTTTTATCGCTTGACGATTTTTTTATTTTAGTTTTTCTAATAATACGTTATCCCACCCTTCCTTTGCTTTCATTGCAACCAACTACATTATTATATGGCTTGAATCCATTACCGTCTGTAATCAGAAAGTAATTTGCAGAGACGCCTTTCTCATTCTTTTCGCCATCCACGGCTTAGGACTTTCCACCGTATCAGTATACTGCATTTTATGATTGCAGTGTTTAATGCGTCCCTCTGCAATGTTCTCGTATTAAAGATAACAATGATAACGTTTCGGAAGGAGGACAGAAAGTGGCGGTCCTCTCCTTTTGAGGCACTGTCTTTAGAATGAGATAAGTTCGAAAGCATCCAGCTTATTTTGTAATAGAAGGTTTGGGGAGTTAACTGGTGAAAACGGAAAGAAATAGAACGGCCATTATTGTTCCGACAGCAGCCATAGCGAACTCGAAAGACAGATGCTTAAGTACGTGTGCTAATTACGTCAGTTTTGCGTTTTTTATTTGTGATCTTTCCTAGTACATTAAAATTGATAAATAAGCCGCGAACATATGCTTCATATAAAAATATTAAGCTGTACGTTTAATTTTAAAAAGAATTCACGAGTTACTTTATATTTTCATTTGGACATATCTCCGACCACAAATAGTGTTCCAACTTCAAAAATAACTTTGTACGTAAATTATTCCAAAAGGATGCAAACCGTTCGTTAAAGTTGGCCAGGCTCAACAATTAAATAGCGCGATATTTCGCACTGTCTTTTTGACATATAGCTACGAAAAGTAAGCTTACTATTTAAGGGTTGGTCATCATTTCTTAGTACACTGTATACGAAAACATAAAGGTAAGAATTGTTTCATATGAACGAATAATTACTACTTTCTGCGCTGACGCAAAAACAATATTTTAAATAAGTTGACGCCTCTGTTTTCATTCAGAACTTATCTGAGTGAACAATTACCAAATCTTCGAAGTTGATTGAAAAAAAGGCAAAAATTAAGACATTGGGGTCGTCAAATGCGGATGTGAAAAGTAGTATAAATGTTTTGTTGGGAAAATTTTATTAGCTGTATTATTCAACAGGCTAAACAAAAATTCCGGCGTTTCTGCATTATACTTTCAAGTACGAAATCTGTTATACGTGTTCATCACGGAAGCTCATGTAATGCACAACACAGGTACGAATTTAACTAAAAACAGAAAACACGCAGCACAGTTGGATTCTTTATTGACGGAAGCAGTAATCGGTTTAGTTCCGCAACAAGACGGATGGCTCATTGCTTGTCCCTAATTGGACGGTACTCAACTATGGATCACGTACTTCATCACTTATTTTACTTTCCGTTCCCGTAAACCACGTGTTCTGTCCTTCATCCAGCGGCGATGCCCTAAACGGCCGCAGACACCGAAAGCTACTTAATGGGACATCCAACCCTGACTGAAATATTCATGAGGCTTCGAAGCGTCTCCTGTTTTGACAAGTCGTTCATCCTTATCTTCGTTATAGATCGAGCTGATTCTCGTTAATTTTTTTAGGTTGATTTTTATTTTGCCGTGGAAGTCCGGGGATTTAGCCAGTCATTTTGCTTAATACGATCAGCAAGTGTTTTTTTGTTTCCGCTATAGACGTCCTTTATATTAGGCGCAATTTTTTCTGCGAGATTGTATTTTTTTGCTTGGGGTGCTAGAGATCTGAAATATTTCTATTTTTTTCTCTACATTTAGTTTCATGCAGTTCTACTAGTTAAATGCATATCCACCTGTTTAATGCAATTTTTAACATATATTTTTTTATCGGCATTCTAAAACCCGAGACGGAGGCAAAAAAGGAGAACAAACACGTTTCAATTGAGGCATTGTGTTTGTCCTTTTTTGACTCAGACTCCGTCTTTTGTTTTAGTGTGTAGATTAACAACCAGCTCGTCTGCCTAAAACGTTGTGTTCTAACTTTTTTATTTCAAAGTTGCGATTTCTATTTGTGAGTACACGCAATAAATATATTACGTAAAAACTAGAGGGAGGTGTGGCCTTGCAGCCATCTCCCTAAACAGTTTGTTTAGTACAATTTCAATCACAAATACATTCTTTAAATACACAAATGAACACACGAAAGTTAAAAAAACGCATCCTCTAGATATGGCATTCAAGCGTTTTTTTCTTGCAGTCAGTTGTTTCCTTCTAAAATAACTTCAAGTAATGATCGCAACATTGAACTAGTTTAATAGCTATACCTTTAAATTTGCCATTGCTATATAAATTATGGCATTACGTTGACCGTTCCAAAAGTTATCATCATCCAAATACCGGTGAACCCTTGTCAAAGGGACTTGGTACTGATTTTAAGAAGAAACTATATCTGAAATAAAAACAGATTTGTATTGCCATTTTGCTTTTTATAAACGTTTAAAAAATATGATAATTTTCCTTGCCTTGCAAAATGTATTTAAAACTTCTGAAACACCCAAATGCGCTGCCTTAAGGAACGCTAAAATCTAAAAATTTGTCTTGGTCCCTTCGGATCAAGAAACTTGATAATTACACATTTTTGGGGAAAGGGTCTGCCTTTCTATTTTTTTCAAGAGTGAGTCTGTCATAAAAATTTAGCTCAGAAGTTCTTTTTAATCATCACACGTTTTTTCCTTGACGATCTGAAACAAAATCGCGCATATATTAGTTCACCTTTAGCGGGTTTTCAAGTGTTGATATCGAAAGAAAGAATTAATTCTTCTTGCTGCTTGTTTTGATCACCAATATTTTTTTAAACAAAATGTGTTTAAGGCTATGATAAAAAATACGTGCCCCAAAAAAGGTAACGCGAAAGTCCAACATGCTAAATTTAGCGAGCTATATTTAACAGAGTTTGTTCCTTCGATCAGTTTAGGAAAACCTGATTTTTAACGCTAAATTCTGCTAAATTTAACATTGGCATCTTTTTTTTTTGTGACCCTTTTTACTTGTTTTGAATCCACAAAACATTGATCGATACAACCAACTATTTATCACTAACAAAACAAGCATATATACGAGGGGCGTTCATAACGTTCGTATTATTGTCACGAAGGAATATGAATTCAACAATCAAACTCGAGGAGGAGTTGAGACTTTCTCTACATATTCGTCACCAAAAGTTACCCACTTTTTCTAGCGACGCACCACCTGCCGGAGGCCATTGTTATACAACTCCTGGTTTTGAGGGTTCAGGAATCGCTCCACTTCAGCAATCACTTGGTCGCCGACCTAGAGATGCTTTTCTTTTATTTGGCCACACTGAAAACCTCTGCGCCATTTAACCAAGTGCCATAAACTGGGGTGTTGTCCCCGAACAACGCTCCCAGATTGGAATGAATATCCTTGCCCTTTCTTCCCTTCAAATGAAAAAAACGGATCACTCAATGTGCTTGACACCGACGGCCGGTGCCATTTGTGTTTCGAGTCCCTATCGGCGTTCCGAGCTACTATAGCATGCGATGTTTATACTGTGCGGAAACTAGAGGGACGCGCGGTCATGTTGATGCCTGTTTTGTTCCATTTTTTTTAATTTTTTGTGCCGATACTACGAACTTTATGAACGCCCCTCGTATATATATATACGAGGGGCGTTCATAAAGTTCGTATTATCGGAACAAACAATTAAAGGAAACAGAACAAAACAGGCATCAACATGAGCGCGCGTCCCTCTAGCTTCTGCACAGTATAAACATAGCATGCTATAGTAGCTTCGAACGTCGCTTGGGAGACGAAACAAAAATGGCACCACCCGTCGGTGCCAAGCATATGCAGTGATCCTTTTTTATTTGAAGGGAAGCAATGCCAAGGATATTCGTTCCAATCTGGGAGCGTTGTTCGGGGACAACGCCCCAGTTTACGACACCTTTGGTTAAATGGCACAGACGCTTCTAGTGTGGCGAAATAAGAGGAAAGCATTTCAAGGACGGCGACCAAGTGATTGCTGAAGTGGAGCGATTCCTGAACACTCAAGACGAGGAGTTCTATAACAATGGCCTCCGGAATGTGGTGCATCGCTGGAAAAAGTAGGATAGCTGTTGGCGGCGAACATGTAGAAAAAGTCTCACCTCCTACTCGAGTTTGATTTCTCAATTTTTATTCCTTTGTGTCAATAATACGAACTTTATGAACGCCCCTCGTATATATATATATATATATATATATATATATATATATATTGCTATTATATTCCAACTCTCGTTGTCAAAACAAACAAGTAACGTAAAACCTCCGTAAACGTACTCTTAAAGGGGCCCTGCAATCATAATTAAGCGTCTACCTTTTTTTGCGGTTTCCACGTCTCTTGGGGTTTGGGCAAGCCAGCGGGCACGGAGAGAGTAACAAAATATCAGTGCGTCATATTTTAACCGGACGACGCGGAAACCTCCTCCACCGACGGTGGCGACCCGCGGTACCGAAAGCGCGCGTAATGTGACGTCTTAGGTCCTGGGCTTACTACTGGTCAGAGCCGCTAAAAGCTTCTTTTTAGTCGAAATACAAAATGTAAGTGGCGCGAACCGTTTCAATTATTTATAAAAGTAGTTTTTGTTTAGTATTTTAGATCAGAAAAGAAACAAATGCAGTTTATAAAGTACGGAAACAAGAAATGATCCGCCGACATAACCGCCACCAAGCGGTGGAAAAGGCGGCGCATACTAGAAAGGAGTAGTGGGATCAGGCGCCGACACGGAAAGGTCCCGGATGTATGCGGCGGCGCTGCGGTCGTAGGGACTGAAGGATCCGACCGGCTCTGAGCGCTCCCAAGGCCTTCGGCGAGCAGCTTTGTCTGGCGGTTTGGCCGTTTCGCGGTATGGCAGCGCGAAGTGGCTCCCATTCTGAACTGATCTTTACCCCATGTTTGCTGTCGTTTGTGGCCAATGAAGTGTCATGCCGAATTAGTGTTTAATCGCGCAGCAAATGCAATGAGAGCCGCTCTAGCTGCCCGCTACATACAGCCTATCCAGAACACGCTTTAGTGGCGCCCTCTCGCGTCCTCGACACGGAGTGCGGCAGCCGTGAGTGCTCGCTCAGATCACTACCCCTCGTCTAGTTCACGGCCACTCAAGAAACCAAGGACGTCATGAAGGAGGTTATTTTTTGCTTGTTTTTGTAATTTTAATTTGCCTATAACTTTTAATATAAAGCGAAATTCGAGAAAAGAAAAGTGTCATTAAGTTACTTCGTTCAGTGCGCTTAAGTTTGGTGCAAATTAAAAATTAGTAAAAAAAGTCATTGCAGGGCCCCTTTAAAGCGGCACTCAAGCGGTTTTTGGGGAAGCTACTTTTTGGTGCGTTGGCGTTAAGGAAGTGTCAGTGAATGAGAATCTTCAGTTTTAAAAGGCAGAACCGCCTATTAATCACGCAGGAATAAAATACGTGCGGACTCTTTTCTGTTCCTGCGCCGACCAATGAAATTATCGTATGTTTCAAATTTTGCGACCTTTGTAAAGTTTCGCTAAAGAAACAATTTTCAGTTAATTTAGATATGTTGTGCATGATAATTTCACAAGACGTAAAATAGTTATAGTTTAGAATACGCGATACTGCAATTATCGTTTCACAAACAAGGGACTACGTTTTCTCCTTGCCTTTCTCCGCGAGGGGTGAATTTTTCGTTCCCCCGGGACGCGCGGAAGCGCACGTATCTGCGCGCGTTGCATGCCGGTCGTGCCGGTCATGGGCCGGCTAGGCCGGCTCCTTCTATCCGCAAACATAGCGTCGGTGGTGACCGTCGACGTGGACGGCGTGGTGAAAGCTCATCGTTCCGCGTAAAAGCGCTATCCTTGACTGTGAATTTTCGTCGTGCGTCGCTATGATAACACAGCACGTACTAGAAGGGAAGATCCACCTACTCGTGCGGCGATGTCGTGGCGGCACTCTCAAGACAACAGAAACGCCCGTGCCGTCGTGTTTTTTTACATCGACTACAGTGGTGCTTTCTAAGCATCTGTGTCCTCGAACCTAGCCCGGATTTCTTATTTGGCGCATTTCATGCGTGTGCTCAAGTTCAAGGTATTACTGGCGCGTACCGAATAAAGGATGCGAATTTTCACACGTTTTCATCACCGGAGAAAAGTGATTAGTGTTAGCAATCCTAAACGCTCGCAAAGTCTATCTGATCACGAAATCATATTTCTACGTTGCTATATCGCTGCTAAGATTACATCGTCTTTTATAATCGTAGAAAAGGTGTGTGGAGATATTTGTACTATTGGCAATGTCGTGTATTAGAGTCGTGATCGTCCAAGACGGCGTAATGCATATTTTTCTTTTCTTTTTTCATCCAGTGTACCCTGCAAGCCTATTAAGAAAAAAAAATATTAAAGCTTAAGGCTATAGAAAACTGTCTGTCTATATTCTGTTACGGCATTGAGTAGCAGTGCGTCCCCTTTTTAGAGGCGCCGCTGAAACAGCTGACGGCGGCGTATAGAAGCGGTCGCCGTGCTGACGACCCGCTGCGCTTGTTGCAGTGGTTGCAGGTGTGTGTACGCGTGGCGCAGAGCGGTCGTTCCGGTCGCTCCGGTTGCAACGGACGCAGTCGTAGGTACGCGCTCGTTGCACATGTCTGAACCAGCCTTCCCTCCGTCCTCCCGAGGCGAAAGTCAACGTGGCGACATCGTTTGACATCACGTACCAGAGGTAACGCTGCGATGTCAAACGTTGGTTTAGTTACGACTTGCCCCAACCGCAAATCGAAGAACGCCCGAAAAGGTCTGCGTTTCGTCGTTCTCGGAACCCGAACACGACTCTGAAGCGCTGCTATCGTCCACATCGCACGTCGGAGTGGCGTCATAAGAAATCATCCCCAGGTCGGCTTTCCGCCGAAGAATTTCAACCTCTAACGGCGTCAGGTCCTCGAGCGTAGAGAACTCCGCCATGATTGAAGCTCGAATGACAAAGACGTTCGGCCGATGCGGCTACCTCGGATCACTGCGCGAAGGAACGTCGTTCAGCGCCATTGGCCCGAGATCCTTGTCATAAGCGTGCGATGACCAATGAGAATGGTTTCGTTTTCTGATGGATCCGAGGTTTGGCGGCCTTCAATTACATTTTTATCAAAGAAATAATCACCGTATGACTATACCTTTTGGTTTTTAGAGATACTTAGGGCGTCTAAATTAAGCTGTCATCATCAAAAGACGATCTCAAAAACCACTTGAGTGCCCCTTTAACGCGTTGGAGGTCCTAATGTAGTTTTCACTTACTCTTTCTTCTTTTGTTCGTTAGTTCATTTAACGTATACTAGACATACATTGTTTACCCTTACGTTCGTCATATTTACCCAAACTGATTTATCATAACTCAGCAGTATTGCTATAACTACAAGTTAAATTGTCCGACCGTTCACATTGGCGCAAGTCGTATTGCGTTCCGACGTACATTTGGTTGGCGAAAAGTTCGCCATTTCGGGGTAGCATGCTTCGTTAATCCAATTTTTGTTTTGTGTGCTCAAAGTTTCCATATCGTCCACATATCTCTTAGAGTGTCATTACAACTCGCTTAAACCGCTGCTAGGATATGCGTCACCCAGATTAGCGGAACCGGACGACGATAAGTCGTAAGGCTTACATATAACACATTGAGGCTCGCCTTTAATGACTAATTATCGGTATAATGATGTATCATGTTAACGTTAATTAACATAAGCATATAGCTCACAAAAAGAAAAAAGAAACTAAACGAATGCGGACAGCAAGTTGTCTGCTTCTTGCGCAGGAGTTGCGATGACGTCAGAAGGACGCCGAGGTCTGATTGGCTTTGATTGAAAGGATAGTAGGTAAACCTTAATGCTAGATGACCTGAGGTCTACCCGCTAGTTTTTCTTTTTTTTTTAATGAACTAGTAAGAGATCTGTGTTTTGACATCATCGCAACGCCTGTGCAAGAAGCAGACGAACCTGTGCTCCGCATTATTGTCGAAATTTAAAAACCGCAGAGTGTGACAGGTCCTTAGTATCTAATTATCGTCACGCAGCAAATGAAAATGAGGTATTAGTCGATAAGAGAACATGAAAGAATCAATCACGAGGATAGCAGCGTGAATATAAGTAGGCCCTCCGTTTCATAAACTGCCAGTGGATTTAGAAAGACTAAACGAGACCAGCGTTGCTTTCAGTTTAATCACGTGGGTCTAGTCCGACATTTTTTTTTCTTTTTTCATGCTATTGATTTTTTAACATTAAACAAGACATAAAAAATGAAGCTACGAGGAAATGATAAGAGTAAGACTAAAAACAACAGCTGATGTTCGTCGCACGCATAACGTTTCGCTACCGTATTTTAGAGTTGAAGCCTCCTTCGAATCGCACGTTTACCGAAGAGGTACATACACGACACGTGATTCGTGTTTCAATATCGAGCCAAAAAATATTACTTCTCGGTTTACTCTATCCTTCTTTCTTTATCTGCGTCGTTTTGCTCCTTCAGCATCTGTGACTGCACCAAAGAAGAAAATCAATTCAAATGGTTGTATTCTTGTTTTTTGATTTAAGAATGAATTCGTTTCCTTCAAACCGCTCTTCCGTGAATTTCGTTTTTGTTTTTTTGTGGCAGATGCAAATGTATTTAGGCTCAAGAACGTTCGGATTTACGCTGATGCCAGGATCAACAACCACGTACGGCTTCCTTTATTTCCGCGCATCGCGTTTCTTTCGTTACAAACCTCACGCAAATCGAATAAGGTATCCCAGGAGCGTTTTCGCAATCTTCAATACGCGACCGCACGGCAAGCATCTTGGAAGTGAAAACTGTAAATAGAAAATGAACATGAAGGCATCAATCAGAGTATATTTCTATTTCAGTGGCAAATATTGTTTGTCGAAATGAATTACTCAACTGAGGAAGGAGCTTTCACAGTTAAAAAAACAAAGTTAAACATAGTGGTTCACAGAATGAATTCATTGGTTACAACCCTTGTTTACAATACACGTGTCATGCGACTCTTAATATTGCGCCCAATGTATCGATTAGTAAATAGTATTGATAGTACCTTAATTACCCTGAGAGCACCCCCTGGTGCAGTTTTTTTTAAAGCGCAGCTTTTAGACGCCCTTTTACGCGTATTGCGGCGTCGGTGTCGCCGTCTGCTTAACCGCGCGTGTTGTATTATGGGAGGTCACAGACCTATACACCAATTCAATTTCCCGCTAAATTTAGCGAAGAAACTAAATCGGTGCGTAGGGCTGCGATGTACCATAATGCAACACTGCGCATTCCGTTTCCCCACCAAATTTAGAGGCAAGACTGACTTCACTTGACCTCAACGCAAATTCAGTTTCCTCGCTAAATTTAGCGGGGAATTGAATCGGTGATGAGGTCATGTGACGGCAGTTTTACCGATAAATCTCGAAAGGAAACCAACTTTGTGTATACGTTACGTGACACAAAGCCATGTGACAATTTTCCCGCTAAATTTAACGGGGGAATTGAACTGGTGTTGAGGTCACGTGACGTAAACTTTCCCGTTAAAACTAGCGGAAAAACTGAACTTGTTCATAGGAGACGTGACACAAATGTGACGCCATTTTCCCCGCTAACGGGGAAACTGAATCGGTGTTGAGATCACGTCGGGTCAATTTTCCAGCTAAATTAAGCGCGGAAAATGTGCCGTCATGTGACGTCACAGGCCACGACTTTATGAGATGCAGCTTCACGAAATCCGGAGCAACTAGCCAAAAACGTTTCACGTAGAAACAAACGCCGCGCGCGTTGCATTATGGGGCTCCCATCGTACCCTCCCCGTCTTCCCTGGCCTACACTCAAACAAAACAAAACAAAATCATATATATATATATATATATATATATATATATATATATATAGGGTGTTTCACGAAAGGTGGACAAATTCAATATTGCGAAAACTACGCGTCGCACCAAAAAGAGACTTGTGTCGTTTGTGTCCTGGGCCAGGGGCCTATTGAGGAAAATGATTAAAAGTCCGGGATAATTAGATCGTTAATTTTTTTGCGTAATTAACGTTTTTAATATTGTGTTTAAGGGCATGGTTTCAATTAGAAAATTGCTCAGCATCGTCAAAAAACACTATATCAACAAACTGCAGAACGATAGAAGACACGCGCAGCATTTTACGGCTTTCTGAAAACCGCACAAATTCGACGGCTTCTTAAGTTTCGTTTTGCTATCCGAGCGCATCTCGGCCCCGGCGCCACCGCGTCCCGTGGAGAGATAGTGCAACCAACCTCTGCTGCGCTGTCATAGCGCGACGCAGCAGAGGCTGGTTGCACTATTTCTCTACGGGGCGCGGTGCCGTCGGGGCCGAGATGCGTCGAATTTGTGCGGTTTTTTAGAAAGCCGTAAAATTCTTCGCATGACTTGTATCGTTTTGCAATTTGTTGATTTAGTGTTTTTCGACGATGCTGAGCAATTTTCTAATTGAAACCATGCCCTTAAACACAATATTAAAAAAGTTAATTACGCAAAAATAATTAACAACTTAATTATCCCGGACTTTAATCATTTTCTTAAATAGGTCCCTGGCCCAGGACCAGAACGACACAAGCATTTTTTGTGGCGACGCGTAGTTTTCGCAATATCGAATTTGTCCACCTTTCGTGAAACACCCTGTACTCACATATATATATATATTTAGGTTTTCTACCATAGTATGCCGCAAAATCAACATATGCATCAAGAGCTGCGGTCTAAGTTCGCATTACAAAGAAGCCTAAATGTCTGTAGTTTTTTTAATGAGTCGTTTCCCAATCACAAACGTCTGCAATAAACAGTGTCGGTTTTGACGCCGCTTTATTATAGAATAATTAACGATTGTTTACGACGGAAGCGAACCAGACTTTCAGGAAATACGAGCTAATTTTAAATAAATATGCAATTTGGCATAATAATAGTATCTTTGCTTCTTTTTCAGCAAGCAGAAATTCATGTGGTGTCCGAATTCTCGACCTAATTTAAATTATCGGCATAACATTGAGTAGTTGATAACGAAGTTTTCTCAACTAAACGCTTATATGAAAATACATTTGGTACCAGTCCACTCTTTAAAACCGATTCAAAACTATCATACCTCGGTGTCTCAACACCCCCTCGTTTAACTAATCTCAATTACAATTAACACCCAAACCACATTACACTACAATAGCTGTCCTCGACTTTGTTGAAAAAAGAAAACCGCATAAGAAGTATGATTGCAAGGTGCGAAAACATGCAGGCGAACTTGTTAGGAAATATCATTAATTAATTCATTCATTCATTTGTATATTTTTTGTGCTCATGAACAGTTTGACGCCTTGATAATGATGCACAACAGATTGATCACGGGTTCGTTACAAACGCCACAAAAGTTAAATTAAAAACATTAATATCTGCTACGCCGAAGGCATTACACAAGTGTTGAATACGGCCTCATGGGACAAGTTTGGATGACGGGATTAGCATGAAAAGTCAAAGAAATTCGCAGAAATCAACTCGAAACATGAATACAATTAGGTGATGTGAAATCAGGACAATCAGTTACTCCATTCACACAGGAAAACTAGGGGATAATAATCTAAACCCTGCAACAAGAAGTAAAATAAAGTTCAAGACGAAAGAAAAATTGGTCGTCTTGTACGTTATTTTATTTCTTCTTGTTTCAAAGTTTAGATTGTTATAAAAAATAGGCCTATCTAACATAAATAGCACAACGCTTTTTGCAATAAAATATTCTTGTTTAGTTCTAATGCGCATCTATTTGGAGTCCGTCCAAAATCCCATGAACTCAGTTGCGAATTTCGAAATTCCATTTCGCCAACAACCGGAAGAAAAAAAAAATTCATAATTCTGAAAACTGAAAAAAAAAGTAGATAAAAAAACGCGATCTGAATTATGAATCGCTCTTTATCTATACATACAAACGTATACATTAAACACTCTACATATTCGCTTTCTTTCTACTTGTCTTTCATTCATATCGTCACCCAAAAAGTACTAAAGCAAAGTTTTTCTACATCTCTGCACCAGTCGTTGGAGCCTGGAAACACATTGAAATGACTTAAATAGAAAGAGCCAACATATAAAAAACTGCAATCTCAATGGACCTTTCATAAAGCCGCCAAGTTTCTGCGTCGAAAGCAACTCCTTGCATTCAGATTCAGTTCAACTTGCCAAACTGAAGTATCGTGCTAACAGTCTGTGACGAACCGGAACGACACTCTGAGCGTACAAATCTTCAAAACGGTGGAAATCAGTTTTTATTTTTTATATCTCTTTACCACGTCAATAACGCCTTTTTTTAAATAATTCGCAGATTGCAACATATCCGCGTTGCGCTAAATGTGAGTGAATGTCCACCAGTGCGAGTCTTTTGTGTGTAAATGTTAGATATCTCAGTACAGTGCTAGTTTGATTTGAATACCAATATCTGCATTGAGACTTGGCGTCGCCACTTTTTAGAAACCCTGGAGATACATTTGTCGATCACTGTTCCATCGACAGTTACGCGCAAACAACTTGCATACATTTTTTTAGCACATATCTACTCATTTTGTTTACTTTCATGTTACTTTTTTGATAGACCTAATTCGCTGCTTTTCTACGTTAAACAAATCAAAACAATGCGGATAAAAAAAGCTGTTTGCCATAAGCGATTGAATTGTTTTAACTTTATTGAGTTTGCGTTGATAAAGTCAGCTTTGCGTTATTTTTAGTGTTCAGGCCATAGCGTAGTTATCATTTTTATTTGTTTTTATTTCAATAGAAACAATTCAACAATTACATTCCATACTGTTTTATGATTTTGTTGATTGAATTAGGCTTATCAGATGTATCTTTCTATTGCAGTTCTAGCGTTTCACTGCTGTCATTGACTTTACTGCGATCTTCGGCCATCGCATATTTGCATCACACACAACAGAGAAAAAGCTTAAGTAAACTCTAAAATGAAGTATTATATCACATTTAAAACAAACAAGAAAACATATAAATTAATTTAGCATACTTAACCATTCCATTAATGTCCGCATAGCCCTATAGACATTCGAGTAGTTGCTATTCTAGCTTTGTTATCCGTTTTTCGTTCGCGAGTTTGGGTTAACGTAATTCCAGGCCAGTTCCGTTTTGTTTTTTTTCATTCGCGTTGTAGATGCAACATTGTCTTATAAATAATGTTCCACGCTCACTGAGTTTCTTTTTGTTTTGTTTTTTTCCATTCGAATTCGAGGGCGTGTTTTCTTGGCGTCCATGGGGGCTTATGTTTAACTTCTTTACTTAGGAAATCGTCCCGGTATGAATGAAAACAAGAAACGAAATAAGGGGCTTGGTTGCCGAAAACAGTTTAGTATTCCAGACAGTCCAGGGCAGGGTAGGTTTCGGGTCAACACAATATGAAGCGGCAGTTAGAAAGTTATTTTTGAGAAGCTTGGCTTGTTTTAGTCAAGGACAGCCCCGATTCAGCGTATGAAGGTTTTTCTCCGGTCTCAATAAAACAGATTTCAGGCTTAATTTTTACGTTTTACCGGTAGGTAATTAAAAAAAAACAATTAAAAACGGAATTTTATTTATAAACCATCAACGTTCGATCATAGAAGAGACACCGGCATCTATTCAAAAACAGCTCCCGCCAGTAAATACACACGACGAGCCGCGTCTAGCGAAAAAGCGAAACTTATATGCCTCCGGATTACACGAGCTTGCTGTTTCAAGTCGTGGTACGGGGCGAAGCCAACTGACCAAACGGGGCACCTGTCAGATACCGCGAACGCCGAAACGGAAGACACTTCCGGCTTGTAGGTTTGCTCATGCACGGAAGCCTCCTGTGCATCCGAGCCGACGTGACTCCGAACGGAGCGCCGTGTTCCGTTCTCTAGGAGGTCCGGAGCGAGCACTGATTGCCGGAGACAGCGGAGGAGAGTTCCCTGACTTTGCCGAAGGAGGGCGCCAGACGCGCCTGTTTTAATCGGTTGGGAGAGGACGTCATGCCCCAGAAAGGGGAAAATGAGAAAGAAAGAAAAAGATAGGTTTGGGAAGGTGAAGCGTTTGCTCGTTGGCTTGTGGATGACCTTAATCTTTAGTCGGTTTGGTGGCCACCGCAGTTTGTGAGCGTGTGTCTTGCGCGTTCGAGAAGCATGTTAGTAACGGTCACAAAATGAGGTTTTAGGTCGCGAATTGACGTGTCCAAAAACCTCAGGTAGCACCGTTTCTTGTACAAAGGTTGTTTATTGTTTGTGAAGTTTTGATCCTAAACATCCGAGGAAGCCAAGTTAGAACCAGAACACCATATCGTTTGGGAAGTCTGGATACTGTGTGGTGCGGAATTTTTCCAAATAAGTTCCAGAGTTCGGCATCATTACGCGGTTATTTGTTGTCACCGGACATCTTGGCGCCCATATCATCCTCGAGAAGACGTCAGAGTGGTATGTCTCACTGCTGGTTGTTCGGTTCTGACCTGGTATATTTGTTTCAAGTATGCTGCTCTCGTACCCTTGTGGTTGAACCATTCCAAATCCAAACTTCGACTTTTCCCTGGCTCGTTAAGGCGAAGGCAAAGTACCATGGCTCTAGCTTGCCTATTGAATCAAACCCCTAAGAGACCCATTTAAGTTGCCAAACTTGGGTCAAGTTAAGTTTTGCACTGACGTGCACTCCCTGGGACTTAAACGTGAGGATCATGTCGCCATTTTTCCTCTGTGAGATTAAGAAGTGTGTCCCCGTAATCTTGGAGAGCAATTTGGCTCTTCAAGGGCCTTATGGGTTTTGGCAGGAGAGGAAGATAATGACAAAGGACCGAGAGTTTTAGGAGGCGGTACTTTTTTTATTAACACCTGTGGGAGGAGGTGGCTTTATCTTTTAAAGTATTTCGTCTGAATGCTATTTATTAAGCAGACAGAGTTACAACGTTTAGATTATTACAATAATTTGTGACCTGAAGTTTTACCGACAGCAATCTGTGAACCCTATACCTCCTAACGTTCATTCATAATATACTTATAAAGTACTCTTCACTCCAGAGTTATGACGCATTAATAAAGGTAAAGAAACTATAGTTTCGAGAAAATGACTGAACATTTTTTCAGGTAGCTAGATATTTAATTATTGCAGTCTCGACAGAAACACCCAGAGATATCGCAAAACAAATTCAGTGTATGAATTTGAAATATCACGGCTAGAACAAAGGTTATATCCGGGGTGTAGCTTTGATCTAGGGAGTTAAATTTTTCCAGCGATATAGAATCAATGTAATATACATATATTTATCAGTGACTATTGGTGAATTTTGAAACATCAGGCGCTCTTATAATTACGCACATTAGCAGTGAACTGCGCAAATATAAGCTTTAAAGTGCATAACAAAAGAGCTGGCCTTGGAACCATTATGATCACCTGAAGAAATGTAAAGACTATTTCGAAAAAAGAAAAGGGTGTTGCGTGAAAAGCGTTGGAAAATTAAATAAAGCCGGAAGAAACAATATTTTTAGCGAAATCCAGAACGTTCTTGTCTGATATTTTTGTAGCCGAAGGAAGCCGAAAATGGATGCAGACAGTTCAAGACAAAAATGAAACTTGCTTCTTCAGATTCACGCACGGATTGCACTACTTCTTCAAACCGCGTAATGTGTAAAGGCTTCACTATGATAAAAAAAATTAAAGAATTAAATTGGTATAGTTTAGAGCAGGTATATAATTTCTTTGGCCCAACAAATAACGGAGCGTTTTCATAGGCGATGATTTGCACGCGGTGCTTTTGCTTATAAACAGAAGTGAGAAACCAAAACCCAGAACGCGAGGAAATGGAAGCTACGTCACCGTGAATGCGTGAATTTTCAGCTGGAGCGAAGAAAAAATATAAAATATGTCGAATAAAAACAAAAATAAAAGTATTGAAGGGAAAATAAAAGTTGGCCAAATGTGTGGAGAACACCGGAATCGGTGGGGAAAGTACAGATGTCACAAAAACGCCAAGTTTCTAGAGAAAAACTCACCAGCCTTAGCATTGTTTCAATCTTTAGAAACTTCGGGCCGTCTACAAAAACAATGGCATCATTTATACGAAACTGAGCATGCGCTAACTACACTAACGTATAGATAATTGAGTGATAAGCCGTGTATTGTTAAACCTAGGTTTTAAAAATATTCGGTCTCATGAGTGCGAAATCATCCACTGTATATATATCGGCGTTTGTGGGCAACTGTTTGGCATGGGCATGAGGATTCTGGTCCATTAAGCTGTAGACCGCAATGAAAAAGATAACTATGAATGTTGCCACCTGCAACCGTTCATAAACTTTGTATTCTGTAATATCACAGGTGTTATTTACTTGTTGTCATTGACATGTTTAAAAACAGGCCTTTTTTTTTTTGCAAAGGACCGATGGCGCATGCAGTAGGCAAATATATGCAGAGTTTACATATTCATATACGAGGTGCAGGAAAATTTGTGAGTTAAATCTTGCTCATCTCTAGAACTAGCGAATACGAATTGACGACACTTGAAGACACTGTACAAAACATATTCATACCTAGCAATCAGCACTGTATGTAGCAACAATATTTTCTAACCTGCAACGCATTCAACCGTTAAAAAACATTTATTCTGCCTGACTGCAGGTTACATGCTTTTCCCGATAATGAAAACATGGAGAAGTTTGGGCGGTGCTTGAACTTTGTTTAGGATATGGTACAGAACAATTACGTTATGCACTACCATATCTATTAAACAACCTACCAGTTTGTTCATTTGTAATTTATAGATTTGTACAAGCTTAATCTGCGTGGAAGGTACCGCATAATGGTAATATTATCAAAACGATTAAAGGGCGTATTCTTCGTTTTGGCGGGTCTTATTTCGTTTTTGCTTATAGATTTCTTGACTGCACAACTCCTGTTTATGAGACCTCGACTATTGACTCGTCAAGTTTTACCGAGGGAGATTCTACAATCCCCTTTAATATTATGTCTGCAAGGAGTAAAAAAAAAAAAACTGACGTTGCATCTTTTGCCATCGCTTCTCGGTAATAAAGTAGCAAGTTGTCCGTACCAAGAATCTGTCGATGCAACATTAACAAACAAAAAAAAAGGAGATAACCCGCGAACTCTTCAAAGCGCCCAACAGCACCACGCAAAACTTTGGCTTCCAGCGAATACTTTCGATAGTTAAATCGGTATCTGCGTGTTTACTATCATCGACTAAACTTATCACGCAAAGCGAATGTGCCGCAATACTACGCTTTTTTTTTTCTGGGCACGAATGATTCATCAGGTGACAGCAAACGCACAATGAAAACTAGCGCTATGACGAGGCACTTTTTAGCTGATTTGATTGGGCCTATCGGATAGTAGCGTTCACGGAGGCCAGGTATAATGTGAAATGGAGCTGCTATGATCTGTATTGTAAAGTGTATTATCCAAAGATTTTTTTTATGTTTTTTTTTTCTTAGCCAATTGCATTCTTTTCTGTTTCGAACGTTTACGTTTAGCACAATGCTGGATTCACATCTTATTGATCGCTTCGTATCCGGGTGCATGGCTATATATACTTCTCGGTAAGCGCTGTTTCACATTCCACTGCTTCCCTTTAAGGCCACTCTTTACGGTGTGCAAGCTTGTCAGGGCCTTGCACTTTTCCTGGTGTCTGCTTACCCCCCATATGCACCAAAGCGATTTTTCCATCCCCCCCCCCCCCCATCAACGAATGACGGCGCGCGATTGACTGCCACGTCATCGAGCGTTCCCTGTACGTTCTCAGGATGAATGGATGGGTAGACGTTAATGGCGATTCCCTTTGTAACGGGCGGTAGCTTGCGCCACCTGGCCTAAGTTTTTTTGATTGGTGTGAATCTCGTTGTGTGGTTCTGATGCGCCAGACTCGCTTTGTAGCACTGGATCGCCGCATACGAACAAAAAAATGAACAGTTATCTTAACCTCAAACGTTTTCTAACGCTTGATGTGTAGTATTTGTGAAGCAATATTTTACATTTGTTAAAAATCGTTTTGGGGAGTGAAACACATTTTTATTTCCTTAATTTGTGCGTTAAATATGACAGGAAATTTCATTTGGTACGAAGGTCACGTGACGTCACTTTTCTCTCTAAATTTAGCGGGAAACTAAATTGGCGTAATTGCTCAAGTGACGGTAGGTCACGTGACATCCTTTTTCCCGCTAAATTTAGCGGAAAAAGTAAATTGATGTACAGGTCTTGTGACGTCAGGTCCCGAGATATCACATTTCCCGCTAAAATTAGCGGGGAATCTGAACTGGGGCATGAGTCCCGTGGCGTCAACGTCCCCTCTAAATTTAGCGGAAAATGCACGAACGGACGGGTGGGCAAAGTATTAGGATGCGGGGAAGTTGGGGGGAGGAGGGTGTTCTGTTAAGAGACATTTTATGCTTTTAAAATCAGATATTCTTTAGAAAGCACAGCTTGTTATCTTGAGACATTCACGATGGTAAGTGAGTGTGGGAGATAAACAAAAAATAGTGATCAGATAGTGTACGCGGCGTAGTGGAGCAGGACGAGGGTTAAGTAGAAAAAAAGCGGGACTGCCCATGCTTTCAAAGCGCAGGAAAGGCTACGTGCCGATGTCCACAATCCACAAAAGCTGAACACAAAGGTCAGATCTATTCATCTTCTCTAGTGCATCAATAATGGGTGAGCGGGCAAGGAGAATAACCAAGTTAAAAACAAAGTCAACCAAACTACTTCCGTAATAGGTTTCTAATACGAAGGCGAAGCAGCTGGGTACCGACTGAATTGACGCGGTCGTGATTACAAGTCTATTGATCCGTTAAACGGCCTCTTTTTCCTCCCGTTTCTATTGCCTCGCAAAGCAGTTACTTCCTTATTAACCTTCAATCCCAAGCAAGAGGCCCAACTGTAAGAACACAACAAAGGCGACACAGAAAATGGTCTTCCTCTTCGCGATTAGGCTTCGCTAATGGTCGCCCCTCCAATGAATCTCTTCTCGCCAAGACTATTTCTTGTTTGTAGACTACGGTACGGGGGCGCTTATGGTCAAGAAGTCCAACGAGTCAAGAGGTCCAATAGCCACGTGACAGCCGAGTCAAGAGGTCCAACGAGTCAAAAGGTCCAATTCGAGTCAAGAGGTCCAAGGCGTCAAGAGGTCCAACGAGTCAAAAGGTCCAATTTGTGTAATAGGTCCAACGCGTCAAGAGGTCCAACGCGTCAAGAGGTCCAACGAGTCAAGAGGTCCAACGAGTCAAGAGGTCCAATTCGAGTCAAGAGGTCCAACGAGTCAAAGGCTCCAATTTGTGTCAAGAGGTCCAACGCGTCAAGAGGTCCAACGAGTCAAGAGGTCTATACGCGTCAAGAGATCCAACGCGTCAAAAGGTCCAACGAGCCTTATTTTTAACTTCTCTGTTTATAATTATATTGCTATTATGGCTGCTTGTGACGGTTACTGACTGTTTGACCTTTTTGAATGATTTTGGACAATACAACTACTACATAGCTATTGGCGACAACTAGACAGATACTATTTCCCACAATGTATATGTATTTGAGTGAAAATAATGAATAGTGCCTGGCGAAATATTTTGGGCTTGTAGAACTTAGTATCTGTGTTCCAGTCTCTGTGTTCTATAGGACACATTTATGCCATTTCTACGGAAGTGTCTCTCAAATTCCCGAGATATAAAATACAAATGTACCTCAGCATCTTGCCTTTAGCCCTCCCTTTTATGCACCTGAGTATTTGTGATCGCAAATACTTCCTTCGGTAACTTTGTCCAGTCCCGGGTTTTCGTATGTTCTATTAAAAATATAATGCGCTACTGTTTTATGCTTTAGTTTTTATTCACTGATTTCACCAAGTCACTAAAGAGGTATATAACACAACATGGGACGAAGCTCAAATATCATTGGAGGGCGTCTTTAAGCGAGCCCAAATTACGCCACTTGGCGTCAAATAGTGCCGCAAATAAATGCGAGCATTGTCTCCTTGAAACGTTATGACCACTGCAAGCTAGCTTGTTAATCTGGGCCATTGACTTACTCAAAAGCACGGAGCAGCCACTAAGCCTAGCGATATGTAACTCCTTTACTGCTCTTTCTTTTCTGAGAATACTCTAAAATAAACCATGAAACGGGACGTTTCATGATTAAGCATTCTTGACACGAATTACCTAACACTTGTCTGTCGATATAATTTATTTTTAGTTGAAATTACGCGATGTGTTAGTCGGGTGGAATTGTAAGCTGGTGGGTTAGTCGCTCAATCACTTTTAGAAATTTGGGTCATAGAGATTGAAATCGATTGTAGAACTGTTTGTGTCGGAAAGCACGTCGATCTCTGAAGCCGATAGATCTAGTGTGTCCAGTGCTAGGCCATGGCGAGTGGAAAAATTACTAACTTTACATGCCATGCTGCGCCAGGGCAAACTGTCTCTTCAAGTTCTTCAAAGACCAAGGACTTAAAAATATAAAGGAAGCTATTTGACGGGACGTGAACAAATTTAAACAATTACTACAACTTCTGAAAATGATGTCGCAGAAATTTAAAAAAAAAAACTATCTTCAGTTATCCTGACGTCAAACGCCGTAATAAGGCTTTAGTGCAATGGTAGACGTCGAAATAGCAAATAACTATGGACATATCTTTTGTATGTGACGAAAGATGTGTTCAAAGTAGTTTTGTAATTATTTTGAACCCGGATGTCGAAGTAGTCACTACCTAAAAAAAGAAGGAATCTTAAATCGTGGAATGTTAAGACCTTTTCGGTGGCGTGTTCGATATTCGCGGGGGAGAGAAACGCGGGAGATGAAGATTTACGACTTTGTGGTCAGGGGTAGAAAAGCAAAGGCCCACAGCCCTGCAGGGCTGCAGGTCCCCAACAAACCAAGGTTGCTATAAGCTTGATAGTTCATAACAACACTGATTTTCAGTGTTTCAAAATCCAGTGTCCAGCATGCGGACCCCAGAGCCCAGCGCGCGCGTATTTGTCGCTCCAGAAATTAAGCACATCACGGGTCATGCGCACGAACACTGAATACATCACCGGACAGAAACGATGTATCAAAGTCGTGTTCGTGGGATCCCCCCTGTCGTGTGAACATCTTCACAGCTTAACTTTTTTATTTTTTTTCCGACATTTCTCTTCTCCGCCTTATTTTGTTAGCATCTCTGTTGTCTGCTTTTTTAATGCGTGAGCATTACCTGGCTCAGTCAGCAAAAAAGGCAAAATCCGTGACTTGTCCAACACAGTAATAAAAAAAAACTCTGGTAACGTGATATCTCTGGTCACGTGACCTATCTAGTCATGTGACCAAACCGAGAAAACAAATCAGGCCACGTGACCTCCCTGGTTACATGAGCACGAAACCATTCTCGTTTTGAAACCTAGGCATGGTTTCGAACCTAGGCCTGGTTTCGAACCTAGGCCCTCTTGATCGTGAAACTAGTGCGCTATTCGTTGCGGCAACACAACTTGGGCAAAGCTTGTGCTCACGCATTCCCACATTATAAGAGAAAGCTTAAGTGCCCTCGTAGTTTTTTTTTTGTTTTTTTTGCCTGTACTTATTTTACACCCCTTGCCTGAACGTATTTCACAACAAGATATAAAACGAGTGAAGATATCCAATATTGGACCTCTTGACGCGGTGGACCTCTTGACACATCGAGGCACGAGTCAAGAGATCCAATATGGGTCAAGAGGTTCAACGCGTCAAGACCCAGGTAACAATTTATGTTGTGGAGACAGTCGGCGCAACAATGTTTCGCAACATGAAAACAGTTGTATTGCAATCGCGCAACAATGTTGTAGCAACAGTCATAACACTGCAGAAGTGTCCGCTGCTAAAGCACTGCGGCAACTGTGTCGGTCAACCGTTGACTGTCTCATGCTCGCAACAGTTACCGAAGCATTGCTTTTACCCAGCAAAATCTGTGCTGTCCTGATGTTGCTAAACATTGCGGAAAAGACCGGCGCAGCTGTAGGCGAAACATTATCACGCAACACAAGCTCCGCCAACAACGTCACGTTTGCATTTGCGAGAGTGCAGAACTGCTGTTTTGCTACTATTCGACTGATGTTGCGGTAGCGTCGGGACCTTTGATTCCGAAATGTTGTGGCAACGTAACTTTCTGCTTTCGGAAAACAAAGCTTACAAACAGTTATCGCAACAGTTAGCAAACTGTTCCCGTGGCAGATTAAAAAAAAAAAAAACAGATTGCGTTTATACTGGCAGAATGCAGTCGCCAAACATTGCTTTCCAAAAGTGTTCCAACCGTACGACACAACAGTTTTGCGCTAGGTCGGGATAGATGTTTCGAGGAATTGTTGCGGAAACAATGGACACCATTGTTGGTTGACTGTTGCTCAAACCTATTCGGCAGACGTTGCGCGCCACAACGGGACTGCAGCTGTACATCAGTTTTCGCCAACTGCTGCCGCATGCATCTTCTCAACATTTGCACTGCATGACGAGGCAGCGCTCCTCGCAACAGTGCTTCCGCATGATCGGGGCAACAATGTCTTGCTTTTGTTGCTACAGTCCGTCATGCCACTGCTGCGTTGCATATTTTTGCGAGTATTCGTCTCTTGTCTCGCAACAATTTGAAAACAGTTGGGCAACCTTTTGGTAATTATTCCGGGAAGCTCAACGCGGAACAGTATTACAGTCTACGCAGCTAAGACCATATGTGTATGTTTTGCCATATATATACTGTACGGCGGAAGCTAACTGTCGGCGATTGCAGCGCCGCCATTCCTCCCGCCTTCACCCCTAAGGGTGACCGCACAGCTGCGCGGACTCGTTTAGGGATTGCAGCGGTAACAGTTACTCTTCTATTTCGGCTTTGAACAGCAATCTCGGCGCCGGAGCATATACGGTAGATATACCAACACCCGCTCGCAAGCAGGCGTATCGTGAACTACTTCAGAAGTCAGCACGCACCCAGGTCAGGACGCGCTACCTAAAATCTCCGGTGATTCGTGGTTTTAGAATCAAAATATTAATTGTACCGCAAAACTTTGTAAACTCGAATTTTTAAAAATCATCACGTCTTTGCCATTTTGCACCTATCTCCAATAAAAGCTTTTAGAAAAAATTTTGTTTATTTGTTTTTATGCAAAAAACAATTGGTTTTAAAAGCGCATGGTAACCAGAGTCCAGATGCTGGCCGCAGAGGTTACTCCTTCTGTGCATGCTAGTAGAGGGCGCCACCGCCTTGTTCTGGAGTTCTCCGGCCCCGCCAGCACCGCTCCGTCGACTTATGCAAAGCTCTGTGCGACGACCGTCGTTTTAATGACATTTCTTTTGAAAAGTTCCGAAATCATATGTTTGAAGAGTATCATGAAACTGCCTATTGTTCACGTGCTTTACTGCTGCCTGTGGTTCATTAATTGGGTAACTGGTGCGAGTTGGACAACTCTATCCGGCAACACGGGGAAATCGTGTTGCCGACGACCTTGTCACATCGAGGTAACAACTACAGCCCGGCAACAAGTTGCTGCCGCCCGGCAACCGTGTTGCCCGATTTGTTGTCCGACAACCCTGTCACACCGCGCTGACGGCGGGGACAACACGGGGAACACTCCGCCATCTTGATTGTTTACCATCGTTCGTGTGAGGCGCGGATCGCTGGAAATGTGACTCTTGCAAGTGCTAGTGCTTTTGAAGGGCCGGAAGTTACCACGGTACGACATCAACCAGTGACTGTGATTAGAAAACTTGACACGGGGAGTATTTTCCGCTCTTTATTTTATCAAACTGTTCTTCATTCGCTGACAAAGCAGATGGCCTTAACCAAGGAAAGTGACATCGCTGATTTATGTTCGGGATTTACGCCACCGTATGAAGTGTTTCTGTCCGGTTCTTTCTTTCATGCAATTCCTATTTCTACTGTAAAATTGAGTTAGCACCGGAAGTACCCCAAAACGTCGTTTGTAGCCTGGTGTTGAGCTGAATGACAGTGCTTCAAAACTGCGACACCAACACGATCGGCCCTCATAACAATCGGTGGAATAAATATTTTTCAACGCTGTCTATTTGCCTACCGCCTGCTAAGTGATAGCTTCATTCGCCAAAACCTCCTGGGTATTTTTGAAACAAATCAGGTGTCTGGTAGCGGCTGTTTTTGTCAAGTTCCAAGCATCAACAATCATGATCAGAGTGGTCGTTTTAATGCTTCGATTTTTCAATCTTTGGTTTTCTGGATTATTTTTATTATACTTTATCACCGGGTGAGTAGGCATGCCATTTTATCTCAGTATTAGTAATGTGAGCTGGTCTCCTCGGCAGTTCTAATTTCAAAACCAGTCTGAACGGTCACGACCGTAGCTGTGACCATTTTGAAAATTGTTTTCCGTAATTACGCAGTAAAAATATTCCTCAAATTATTTTAGCTGCACTCCAGCCTTAATTATTGTTAAATAACGTTTTCCAAGCCTTTATTTGAGCAAGACGTTATTGATAGGGAACTAGCTCTACCATCGAAGCTAACTATGTTGTCGTGTTGCCGGCCCGAAATTCGCTCAGCCAGCGATCAGGGCAACACACGTTGTCCAACACAAGTTGCTGCTGTTTTTGTTGCCGAGGGCTGTCATACCGAGGCAACACTTTAGTTGTCGTCCATGTTGTCGTGCTGTTGCCGCGATGTGACAGGTATGTCGAAAAACAAGGGGAGCGAGCAACAAGTTGCCCGACTGTGGGGCAACGTGTTGTGTTGCAGTTACCGTCGTGTTGCCTCAGTGTGACAGGGCCTTTATGAACACTGTCAGGCTACAGTGCCGCTGAGTCAAAAAAAAATAACCACCCAATTTGGGGGGGGGGGGGGGGGGGGGTTATGTGTATGTTTATACAGCCTAGAACTTGGTCTGCCTCTACGGGCGACGAGTCTCCAAGCTGTAGATGAGCAATTTAGCCAGTGCAGTAAAACCGCTAGCCTGGGGTCTTTAAGGTGCATCACGCAGTAGCGATACACGACCGCACGTCGGTACGATGCTCATCCAGATCGAAACGGGCAGGAATGGGTATTGAACCCAGGATCCCCGAGTTCTGCAGCGCGAGCTTTCGCTCCACGTGACATCCTCAAAGATTAGCAGAGCATCCACTCATCTAATACCCCCCCCCCCCCCCTTGCATTTACATTCATATTGTAATCCGCTTAAAGGAGTCATGAAATTATTTTTCATTCTTCCTTAGCTTTAATCCTCAACTTAAAAGCGGATTGAAAAATCACGTGGTCGTGACATGCTTTTGCACCGGTGCGATGACTCGAAGCTTTCACCGTGCTTTTTGAGCACATCATATAACTTGTCATTCGCAAGTGATAATAAATTCCGTCAGGGCACTCATTGACCACGAACGCGAATCCAAATAATTGTTGACGAGCGCATACATCCGAATGACACAGTTCTCGTGTCCAATGCGAGAGCTCGGGTCGGCTGACGTGCTTTGGGGACCGTTGACGTGCTTGGAGTAACGCTGACATGCTCTGAGTGCAGCGGATGTATCACAATGAAAAGGCGGAGAGCTTTCAAGGGAAATGAGGTACAAAATGGTCCCCTATATTTACAAATGTTGGTACCGAGAAGCTGGCTTTTGACTTTCTACCCTTTTTATTTTGGCCCACTAAACGATATGCGAATAGTAAACTCCCAATGTAAAATCATTTATCCCAGCCCAAAATTCATTTCATGTTGATTAAAAGGATAAAAGGCGTGAACAGAACAGGACGAAAAATGAACCATGTACGACACGGACAAGCGTCAACGTCCAACTGAATTAATAAAACACGAAACATTGTCAAACTGTTGATCCTCATCGCCTAAACACATGCAATAGATAAAGGATCGTATCGCTCATCACACGCAGCCCTCAAGAAACTCAATTTCTTTGTTTAGTAGATAAAGGGATGGCTGCTTACGTATTTGTCAGCCGCTTTGTGTATACCGAAAGCTACGATTAATCCCCTTTCCATCCTCTTCTTCCCTCTCTTAATAAACCTTGTGTGCTCTAACAAAGGTTCGCACCCGCATCGTTTACAGTGCTCCGCAAGATGCTCACCCGAATTATTCGTCCGGCTAGCTTGTGTTCCCGCGCTCTTTCATTAAGGCATCGGCCGGTCTGACCAATGTAAACTTGGCCGCAACTAAAAGGAATTTAATAAACCACCTTAGTCACGCCTTTTAATCTTTTAATTGATATGTACCAACCAGCCCAAACCAATTTTTTATTTAATTTCATGGCCCCTTTAAATCTGAAAATCATTAAAAGTAAAAACACATCGAGAAAAAAAAAAAAGCCTCGCTGAAAGCTGGAGCTTTTTTTGTAAAGAGGGGAATGTAAATTACCTTGATCCGCAAGTGCGGCACTAGGAGTCTAATTTTAGCATTCACGTTTTGTTCCGTGAGCCGGTCATAACACATGAACATGTCGGGACCACACCGAACCTCGTAAACAACTCCGGAACGCAACCCAGTGACGGAACCTTACATTTTTTGTTACATCCTTGTTCATTTTCGAAGTAAAACGGTTTTATCTATCTCATCCGGAAGTCCGTTCTAAAAGCAGCACTAAAAAAAAAAAAAAAAAATTTGGGCAAAAGTTTTTTTTTTTTTTTTTTATTTACGCGAGAAACCAGAGAAGCACGGAAGTACACTATTTAACTTTGAAACAATTTGGGGGCTTTTGTAACTGAACTTCAAACTGTAGCCAGCTGACATTATAATCGCTTGTTTGATTGCTATGTAAACCTCAGACACAATGAAAACAAGTATGTTTTAGTGCATTGCATACGAATGACAGACAGCTACTTTGACGAGCTCTGAGTGGGTGCTAAGCATAAATCAAATTTTCCTTGCATGCTTTCCATAAGACGAGCGCAATTCTTTATCGCAGTCCATAAACTGTATCCCTTTCCAAGTGGAAGTTATTTCATCGTAGCCCAAAATCGCACAGGATTCCCGTTTTGCTACCAGAATATATATACATATATATATATACATTTATTTTTTTACATTTTGAGACAGCAGTTATTGCTTTTTCCTTAAAGATAGTTTTTGCATCCTTCGGGACCGCTAACAATGACCAGATTAGTCGGTCTGGAGCGCGGTCATGGACTTGTCCTTCCGTTCCCCTTCCAACGATATGACACCGACGTGATATTTCCCTTTTTAATATGGAAAGACGAATTCCTCAGAGTCGGATCACTCAATCTGTCTAAAGAATCATTTGCGTGGCTAAAGTGCCTTACCAAACATATTGCACCGCGTTATTTCAATCAATCAATCAATCAATCAAATCATTTTATTCTCCAGAAATTCTGGAGGGGAGCCTAGGCAAAAAGCTGTTCAAGAACAGCTTGACTGGGCTCAGGCTCCCCCGTTTACAGGCAGCAGCATTCAATAGAGAAACAAAAAAAAATGAATACACAGTACGCACACATATAGATACATGAAAATAATTGCTACAATTCATTTGAGAATTGAAAATACAACAAGAACCAACTAAACAAAGTACGACAAGATGTCTTTGTTGCTAGCCGAATATAGATACATGAAAATAAATACTACAATTCATTAAAAAAATGAAAATACAACAAAAAACAACTAAATAAAATACGACAAGATGTCTTTCTTGCTAGCCGAAAATATATCTATGTTATTGGTGAGACATGTATTTAACAAAGATGGAAGAATATGGCGCAGGGATTGCAGATTATAGTTTGTACGTGACCTTTATGTGTACGTCCCGCTTTACGGGAGACATACTCGTTGGTGTAGTTTATTTTATGTTTATTTGTTTCTCTTCATTGCCCTGACATCCGGTTTGATGTTAAGCGGATTGTATTAAGAAGAAAATTACGGGGGTTCAGTCAAAAGTAGGAATAGTTCTAGTACTGTTGGGGGATGTTTCCTTTTTGGGCATTTGCGTGCCCATTTTCCGTCTATGTGGTGTGGTGAACCTTAGCGAGGATTAACCAGCCGGACGACCGCCTGAAAACACTCTGGGCTTTGGGAAGTGTTTTTTCTTTCTAGCTTTTGCCGGAATGTGTATTCACTCACGTTTTGAGGTCAATAAACCCCCAGCTGCCTTTGCCTTGACCGTTTTTGTTTTAATTTTTCATCTCGGGTTTCATAGTAGTGTATGCGCAACATGTTCGCACCGTCAGAAAGCGGATGCTCCTTACATTAAATGAAAGGCCACGAACTCGGAGCGTCCGCAACACGCTGGCAGTTCACGGCCAGCGATATTAGAGAGTTCTAGTGGACCGTACTCTAGAAATTTGCGTACGCATGGAAATTGCGGGTGGTGAGCGCGCATGCGCAGAACGCAATAAAAGAGCTAGCCTATTGCGTACGCACGCAACGCTAGGGATCTTGCGTTGCGGGCTAGCGGGCTTTGCGGGAAGCTCTCGAGAGATCTCGGGCCCAACGAGAGCACCAGTTTCAAGATGGCAGTTACCTCGACTGGCGCAGCAAGGGCGACAAGGTCATGACAGGGGATCTGTCGGCGGCTTTGCGACTGATTTGGGAGAACCGGGGGACCTCGTGATGTCGCGGTGTATGTGTGTTGACAGGAGACCTGTCGGCAACTTTGAACTGACGCCGTCTGAGCTTATCGTTGGCTGGAATGTACGGGGGCCTAGGGAAAGGAAGAGGGAAGGGGCTAGGGCTTTTGGGAAAAGGAAGAAAAAAGAGGGGGACAAAGGGTAGCGAGTGACATATAAGTTTGTCCTGTGAATAATCGTCACCATGGTAACCTGCGCTGTTTTCGTCGACCATTTTGTCACACTCGCCGGTCGTGCGCCCGCTCTACGCCGCTAATCCTCGTTAGGGCCAGGGAGCGCCCACCGCTCTCGTTCAACGGCGAGTCTCCGGCATCCGATGCCGGTCTGATGCGTTTCATTTTGTCGCGGGAACTCGTGTTTCGTTAAAAGCAACGCACACTTCCTGCTCGCAACTTCAAAATATGAAACACCCAAATAAAGAGAGCGACAGCCATCACGACCACCATCCCGCTCAGCCTCCGACTCCTCTCATGAACGGAAACGGAAGTGGTCTCACTGTGTTGCCGCTGTTTCGAGACTACAGAAACTCAACGTTGTTTACGTTTAGCGAAATAAGAAGTAGAAAAAAATGGCGGTGGCAGAGGATCTCGGAAAGGGTAACAAGAAGTTGGCGCCACCCTAAAGTGGAGAAAAAACATGTAGGTACCCTAGGGCTAACCCGTCTCAGCTCAAGGCTGTATAACATACAAAGCAAGCCATTTTTTTTTTTTGGTTTGAGACCTCGTCTGTTTTGTTCTGTGTTTTGTCTTTCATCCGTATCCCAGTCTCTAGTTTACAACCATGCTGAATTGATTTCTCACGTACGTAGATCGGGCAATCAGGAAGCGACTGAATGATTCCGCGCCAGGCCGCTGGCCGTACCGTTATGTAAATGACTACCTAATCATGCATGAAGAGCAGACAGACTCTGAGACTATCCTGGAGGCCTTATCGTCGGGCCCCGCAGGCCTTGTCTTTAAAAGGGAGGACCCCTCCGACGGAACTCTCCAATTCTTAGACCTTCGTTTGGCGACCCATCCCGGGGGAATCTGCTGGGAGTTTAGGCAAAGGACGGAAGAAGCCAGTTCCGCATTTCGCTACCGCTCAATCCAACACCGTTAATTAAACAAGGGCTCGTCAAGTCCCTTATGACGTCAGCGCGTTCTAGATCCTGCCCCCGTTACGCGGAGCTATAGTGTCCGGCTGCAGACGCGGAGGTTGAGGAAGGCCGACTTTCCCGACGACCTGCTGGACAACTCGCTCAAGAGGCTAATTTTCGCCCCTTCTACTCCGACACCGGCACCCAGACAAGGGAAGAAAAAGCTGGCCGTCATTTCTTATACACACAACACAGCGCATCGGCTAAAAGCGCTCGCGTCCAGATTCGAAGTAGGGGTGGCGTTCAGCTGCAAATTCAAACTCAGTTAACAAAATGGTTAATTGCAATCCTCTAAACAAAACCTCCTCTAAGATGCGCGGGCATCAGTTCGTCTCATGTAAGAAAAAGAGGGTCTACTCCATCCCGTTCTCCTGCGGCGGAGAATGCATAGGCCAGAGAGGCAGGTGTATCAACGAGCCTGCGGGAGCGGGAGGACTCGGCTCGGCGCACACGATCGTAGTGCATCCAGACTTGGAAGTAATTCATTACAAGTAAGGTGATTACTTGTAATTAATTACTTTTATTGTAATTTAGTAATTAATTTGTTACTTTTTTTAAAATATACTTTGTAAAGTAATCTACTTACTTTTACAGTAACGAATTACTGAAATTACTCGTTACAATACTTCCGTCCCATCGAAGAGAAAAAAAGAGTGGTAGAAGGGACATGCAATGGCTTTCGCGCTTTTAGCATGCCAACACAAGACTCTGGTGAGGTGCTGGCGTGGAAAAGGTAAGGAATTCACGGAAAGCACAAGAGCCCAGCCAGAGCCCGTTTCGGGACTCGATCGTACGGTCAGCCAAGCTGGGCGGATTCGACTGTCTACATGAAGGCAACAGGCCTCGACTTCTTGGAAAACGAAGGCACTGCTTCGAGCGCACGAAAGAGTAAAAAACAAATGGCCCATAAAACCGCCGCGTGGGGTTCGTGAGGACTAGGGCCGCGAACACTGTGACCATGGCGCATGCGTCCGCTACCTTCCCTCCTCTCGCCTCCTCCACTCTTCCCCACCCTTCTGAGTTGTTCCTCAAAAAAACAATCAGTGTTTATTTTTTTCGTTTCTTTTTTTGTGTCGTTACACGAAACCGTCTTTTGCTTGTTAGTGTTTCTGCCTACACACGCCCCCGCCCCTCCCCCCGGCAAATACGAAAAAAAAATCTAATGAAACCTCGCCCCTGCTCATTGAAAGCGCTGTGAAAGCTAAATACTGGCTGGACCAACCAGCTATTTGGCTTCTTTCACTTGAATTCGCACTAGCGGATGAATAGGGCAAAAACATGAGGGGTGCGATGGCAGCAGTTCATTGGAACTAAAAAAATATTAGCGTCAACCCTGCTGTCAGTTTAAACAGTAGCTTTCGACAGCAGGCAATAAGCTGGTCGGGGAGCACAACAAAACGGCTTGGGACATCCAAGCTGGAGTCCTCGTCAGCGGATTGCGCCTGCGGGAACTTAGACCGAAATTTTAGGAAAAGGGAACACAGTCCGAGTTTTCTGAGAATAACAGTGGCTGACTTGGACACTGGAGTTGAGAATCCCCCTGTAAACGCGTGAAAGACATGGAAGCGTGCTGTTCACTGAAAGTTGTGCTTTTTTAAATAATTTATAAATGGCGAAATCAGTTCAGCTGAGGGATCGCACATTAATATTTCGTGTGACGTCTTGGTTTTGATAAGTTTGGGGATCAAGAAAGAAGATCAAGTGGGTCATTTGGTCGGATAACAGCCTTCATCAAAACGGAGTATTTGAAATGTACCTAGACGCAAACCGCATCTTGGTCTCACAGCCAGTCCGATTTAGTGGGTAAACCAGCCACTATTTAGGGAAACATGCAGCAAATATAGAAAAATCATATCTTCAGAGGAATAGTGTTTTGAAGCTCGCCGATTCCAAACTCGGATTAATTCGAATCGTGTGCGTGCCACCACCGCCCAAATCCATTTGTCGCATGTTCATGAAATTTAGTTCTGTCATGGTTGTATACAGCTCAAGGCTCGTTTATCTTGAGCACATGTTTAAGTCCTTTATAATTCTATATATTCGTTCTCCTGAAATTATTAGCCTAAAATGATGCGTACATAGTACTGCATGTGTTGCCTTTTTGTTTTAATTTTGATGAGGCCCGAAAATTTCCCCTTCAAACACGCAGTACATAGTGTGTCTTTTTCGTGTTTCTTTGGAGTAACGGAAAAGTAACGAACTAATTAATTCATTGATTTTAACGTGGAGTAATTTGAAACGGCAATCTTTTACTTTTTAGGCCAAGTAATTGTAACTGTAATTAATTACTTTTTTGAAGGAACGGGCGCAAGTCTGGGTGCATCGGCGAGAGTGCGGTGGGTGTTCACCCAGGTTCGAGCACACGCGCGCCTTGGGGTTTCGCAGCCAAAGGTTTGAAACAGAGCTTATAGAGTCGTCTCGTACGCCATAAAGGGCTTAGATGTAAACGCTCCCTCTCCCTCGCTGACGCTCTCCGAACGAGAGAGCGCGTTCTAGCGCCCCGAGCTTTCCACTTTGCGCTAGGCGACCTTGGTGGATAACTCGGCTTTCCAGCCCTGCCGGCTCCTTTCGTGTCTTTCCGTCAATCGCCCTCTCCGGGATGGGGAGCCGGCGAGCGGGCGGACGTCGGTTTATGTGTGGTGGGACTTGTGGCTTAAATCTTTTTCTTTTTTTTTTCGATATATACAGACATGTACAAATTACTCAAAAAAGGTAAAAGACCGACCTACGGAACCGTTTTCCGCAAGGTAGGAAAATGCCCCTCGGGCCCTTCTCTTTTCACCCTCTCCTAAAAGTCACGTGATGGCAGCGATTTCTTTCCTGTCGGCTTTTCCTGTAGGGATAATCCTCAAAAATCCCAAAATGAGCGGCTAGCTGCGAGCGCGACAACGACTTTCAGACTTCCAGGTGCCTTCCCCTCGGTGACGCGGGCTCGCTCAATCCGCGAAACTGAGGGAGTCAGCGCGACCGAACGCTTTTCTCCATGAGCTCGGTCGGAGGAAATCGAGAGGCCGAGATATGGTGGTGTCGTTCCAGCAGCCGCCGTCTGGCATTGCGCGGCTGCTAGCTGGAACCATTCCCATGTCTTCACAAGGATTGGCTTGCGCAATAAAGGGTTCAGATCATCGATAATCAATTTCTTTCCGAAACATATAAATCAGGTTGCTTTCCCTAACCCCTTCATTACTGTTCGAAACATATATCTTCTCTCGTATGTTGTTCATCCTATTTTGCAGCATTTCGCGTACTTATTTTTCCTTACTTCTGCTTGATGACTGTTTTATAAGTTGATAAAGGCCTTTAAATATTGACGCCGGCTTGCGCGATCAACGCTGTACTGGATTTATCCAATATTGGACAAGATTGGCGTTAGGATGGTAGAGGAAGCAAACCACAATTCTGGCTTCTAATGAAGAAGGCGCAGTGGTAAGATAGGTTTTTGCTTCTCCCGCCTCCACAGCGCCCCATCGTTTGCACTATCACAACTGCTCAGTAACCTAGCTGTATACCACATTTTACTCATAGTTACTATAAATGTGGCCCCACAGGCTTTCCCGTTATGAGCGAGACGACTTTTTAATGACCGGCGAATCTCCTGGGTGAGAATAAATATTATCACCTCCACACAACAACCACTCTTTTCTCTCCCCCCCCCCCCCCCCACACACTTTCCCAAGTTAGGGAGACATCAGGCCACTTCAGGAAGCACCTTGCACACACGGCTTTTTGGCTACTCATTCTGAACACATTTGAACGTGGAAGTAAACACAGCGCATGAACGACACCCAGTTCATTTGCAACCTAAATAATGTGGCACTACTGTTGGGACCCAATCAATTTCATCATCAATCACTATGTGTTATGATTTCATGGTGAAAGTGTGTTCGTCGTGATGCCACAGAAGTGATCGATTCAAAGGGAGAAATAGGCCCTCGTATTTAATTTGCGGAAATACTCGCTCCTGTGACGCTCTAGTGCGTAAGTTCAAAGCGCCCGAGGCAGTGCGTAATACTTTACAACTGTCGCTGACGATGAAATATTTGTGGGAGGTGCATAAAATTTCTTACACCATAATGTAGCACCGTAAACAAAAGCATACATAAACACAACAAATGCCGCAATCGAAATATGTATATATATACGTATCCCCCTTTCTCTCTCTCTCTTTTTTTTTCTTTCCCCGCCACTAAAAAGATTAGCGGCCGAGCAACGAATTTCCGCCAAAAGCCTCGCTTCTTGGAGAAAGGACTCTAGGGTATATGGTGGTGAATCTGTAAAGGAGTTTGTAGAAATAATAGGCGACCATTGAATCTAGCCTTCTGCACAAATCATGCCCGGGATATTTCCATTTTCCTTCCACGCGATTAGAAGGCGAGACGCTGGGGGTAAATCATGTGCACTAACATTCTGCGTCTAAGAGAGAGTACCAGATTTATAGTGCATGTTAATTTAGATGTAAATAGTTTAATCACTGTGCACAAACATTTGCGGTCTGGAGAATGGCATGGAAGCATGGAAGAAAGCAGCTTGCTGGAAATAGAAGTCTCCATTGCATTGCTCTGATGTGAAACATTATTACGTATTTTTGTCTTATTTCTCTACGAAAATAAAAACAGCGTTTAGAAACCGAATACTGTGCGTTTTGAGGCGCCGAAAGGACATAAAAAACCGGGACAACCTGAACAATACGAGGCGCCTTGCTTCACCCAGCTTGTCCTGGTTTCTAGTTTTTCCGGAGCCTTTCAAAAGTGGATGAAAAATTATGAACCGATTGACCCAACTTGCCACATTAGAGCAGTTCATTTTCATTACGACAGGCTCTCTTCAAGCGTCTTGCATAGTTCAGCTTGTACTGGTCCGCATTTATATTCGGTTCCTTTCAAAAAGTGAGCTCTAAGCTAGTGGACCAACCTACACATTCATAATTTTCGGAAGCGGAGACGTGGAGATGCGACAAAAGGAAAGATTCGCCCGCGTTATTTGAGGCCTATAGAAAAGCGGACCGGAAAGAAGGGGCCGAAATCTTCTTCAAGAAACACACAATCTTCTCTACAATTCTGTCTAACGATTTGATATGAATTAAGGTATACTTGGACGCCGGCATTATTCGTTCAGGAATCAAGCGAAACTTTGCATCGGATCAATATACGTCTACGTCCACTCCCATTCAAAGATTATCATGTTTTCGACTCCGTGCACGGGGTGGTTTTCAGCGGTGGGTTTTCAATCTTACTGCCCGTCAGAGTGCGAGCCAGAACGCACTACGGCCGCGGGCCGTTGCGCTCTTCCCCTTCTTCTCCGTATCAATAAACAATCAAATACCCGGGCGGAGCCGTCAATTGTGCTGGTGTCGGGAACCAGTATGTCTAACTTTTGAAATGCAGGCGTGACGCAAAACACAGAGGCGTCTCGTTCGCCCACTTACGTTCTTCCACGCATTTCTAAACGAATAATGCCGACGTCCAAGTGTACCTTCACATCAAACTGTTAGACAGAATTATAGAGAAGATTGCGTGTTTCTTGTAAAATATTTCGGCCCTCTTGTATCCGGTCCGCTTTTCTATAGGACTGAAATAACGCGGGCGAATCTTTCCTTTTGTCGCATTTCCACTTCTCCGCTTCCGCAAATTAAGAATGTTGTAATAGTTGGTGTGGTGGCTCACTTTTTGAAAGGAACCGACAATAAAAACGAACCAGTACAAGCTTAACTATGCAAGACGCTTGAAGAGAGCCTTTCATAATGAAAATGAACTGCTCTAACGTGGTAAGTCGGGTCAGTCGGTTCATAATTTTTCATCCCCTTTTGAAAGGGGATGAAAGGGGATGCACAAAAACAAGAAACCAGGACAAGCTGAGTGACACAAGGCGCCTCGTATCGTTCAGGTTGTCCCGGTTTTTTAAGTCCTTTCCGCGCTCCTCAAAACGCAGTGTTCGGTTTCTAAACGCTGTTTTTTTTTTATTTTGGTGAACAGAAATAAGACAAAAATATGTAATACTATTTCACACCGGTGCAATGCAATCTAGACTTCAATTTCAAGCAAGCTGCTTTCCGCCATGCTTCCATGTCATCCTCCAAGCCGCGAATGTTTGTGAACAGTGATTAAACTGTTTAAATGTCAATTGACATGCACTATAAATCTGGCACTCTCTCTTAAAAGCAGCATGTTAGTGCACATAAATTCCCTAAGCGTCTCCCCTTCTAATCGTGTGGAAGGAAAAAGAAAATATCCCTGGTATGATTTGTGCAGAAGGTTAGATTCAATGGTCGCCTATTATTTCTACAAACTCCCTAACTTATTCACTATTATGTACCCTGGAGTCCTTTCTCCAAGAAGCGAGGTTTTTGATGGAAATTCGTTGCTCGGCCGCTATTCTTTGTAGTGGCGCGGGGAAAAAAAAAAAAAAAAAAAAAGATAGAGGGAGGAGGGGAAGGGGGCAACAATTTTCGCAGAGTGATTTTTTTTTTATCGATTGCGACATTTTCTTGTTTTTAGGTATGTTTTGGTTTAGGCTGCTATAATATGGTGTAAACAATTGTATGCACTTCCCGCAAATATTTCATCGTCAACGACAGTTGTAAAGTATTACGAACTGCCTCGGGTGTTTTGACCTTACGCACCAGAGCGTCACAGGAGGGAGTATTTCCGCAAAATAAATACGAGGACCTATTTCTCCCTTTGAATGAATCACTTCTGTGGCATCACGACAAACATACTTTCACCATGAAATCATAACAAATAATGATTGATGATGAAATTGATTGGGTCCCAACAGAAGAGTCACCTTATTTAGGTTGCAAATGAACTGGGCGTCGTTCATGCGCTGTGTTTACTTCCACGTTCGAATGTGTTCAGAATGAGTAGTCAAAAAGCCGAGTGTGCAAGGTGCTTCCTGAAGTGGCCTGATGTCTCCCTAACTTGGGAAAGTGGGGGGGAGTGAAAAGAGTGGCTGTTGTGGGAAGGTGATAATATTTATTCTCACCCAGGAGATTCGTCGGTCATTAAAAAGTCGTCTCGCTCATAACGGGAAAGCCTGTGGGGCCACATTTATAGTAACTATGAGTAAAATGTGGTATACAGCTAGGTTACTGAGAAGTTGTGATAGTGCAAACGATGGGGCGTTGTGGAGGCGGGAGAAGCAAAAACCCATCTTACCACTGCGGCGTCTTAATAAGAATCCAGAATTTCCGTTTGCTTCCTCCACCCTCCTAACGCCAATCTCGTCAAATATTGGATAAATCCAGTACAGCGTTGATCGCGCAAGCCCGCGCCAATATTTAGAGGCCTTTATCAACTTATAAAACAGTCATCAAGCAGAGGTAAGGAAGAATAAATACGCAAAATGCTGCAAAATAGGATGAACAACATACGAGAGGAGATATATGTTTCGAACAGTAATGAAGGGATTAGGAAAAGACACCTGATTTATATGTTTCGGAAAGAAATTGATTATCGATGATCTGAACCCTTTATTGCGCAAGCCGATCCTTGTGAAGACACGGGAATGGTTCCAGCTAGCAGCCGCGCTTTGCCAGACGGCGGCTGCTGGAACGACACAAGCATATCTCGCCCTCTCATTTCCTCCGACCGAGCGGCGTCGGGCCTGCAATGCAGCTCATAAAAAAAAAAAAAAAAAAGAGCCTTAGGCCGCGCTGACTTTCTTAGTTTCGCGGATTGAGCGAGCCCGCGTAAACAAGGAGAAGGCACATGGAAGTCTCAAGGTCGGTGTCGCTCTCGCAGCTAGCCGCTCATTTTTCGCTTTTGAGGATTATCCCTATAGGAAAAGCCGACACGAAAGAAGCCCCTGGCATCACGTGAGTTTTGGGAGAGGGTGAGAAGAGAAGTGCCCGAGGGGCGTTTTCCTACCTTGCGGAAAATGGTTCCGTAGGTCGGTAAGTTACTGAGTATCGACGCCAGAAGTAATTGGAGTAGAGTAGAAATTGCAGATTTGTAATCGTAATTGAGTAAACTACTAACTACTGTAAAAAAGTAGCGAGTTACTTTTGAAATTACTTTCAAAGTTACTTTTTATATTTTTGTGGTAGCAAAATGAACAGCGGTTTTGATCCGCGAAAAACTCTGCGAGCCTATAATAAATTCAGTCATTTTAAGGCTTGCGTTTTTACTAAAATAGTTTATTCACTCGCAGAAGCAATGGACCTTTTCCGAGAAGCGTTCTGCGCACGCGCGAGCACTCGATGCCAAGCGGCGGACGTCGGCACTAGACATCGAGGAAAATCGGAAGGAGGCTGTGGATCAGAGAGTAGTACACGTAATTGCAACATATATATAATTGTGTTACACAAAAAAAGAAAGTGGACGGAAAGAAAAACACGACGGGTGGACGCCACAGATCCCCCTCTTTAGAGTAGCGTTGGGCACGCGCCGCTGCTCGGAGAGCGAAGAAACTGGTAGCGTAGCTCCCATTATCGATTGGTAGCGCAGGTAGATCACTTCCTCGATTTTTAGTTCGTGCAGGCCACCGCCTGGTGCCGTCGGTATGTGAAAAAGGTCTATTGACTCTCAAAGTTACTATCGGAAAGTTTTCTCTTTTTCCTCCTAAAAATGTCCCCAGCCAGCCTAAAAAGACGTTCCACCGACGCGCTGGATGGTGCGGCAGTGTTGAATTTCAGAAACAGGCTGTACCGGGTCGGGTAAGCGGGTTTCGGCATCTTGGGTGTCTATGACGAAGCATGTGAGGTTTGCTTCGGTTAGAGGGTCTTTTATAACAAACTCTCCTTCTTTTTTCTTCGGCAAGCTGAGATTCTTATGACTGGCCCCTTTTTATTCCCACGACGTTCGGATAGTACGCTCAGCGAGTGCACCTGACCATCAAGGATATAAGTCTCGCGCCACGACGATGAGATCATCCGGACGACTGCGCGTCTCGTTGCAATGCTATAGACCTTTCCAATGTTTACAAATGCACAGCCCAGCGTGCGATCTCCACAGCTCAGCACGTGCGTGTGCGTCGCTCTGGAAAACGAGCAAAGCACGCGCCATACGCACGAACACTGGAAATGGCACCGGCCATACGCTCTTTCTTGGAAAAGTCTATAGACCTTTCCAATGTTTACAAATCCACAGCCCAGCGTGCGATCTCCACAGCTCAGCACGCGCGTGTGCGTCGCTCCGGAAAACGAGCAAAGCACGCGCCATACGCACGAACACTGGAAATGGTACCGGCCATACGCTCGTTCTTGGAAAGGTCTATACTTCGTCTCACCCTAGCATGGACTAACCGCGAAGGCTGTGCTAGCGCGAGCGGCCAGCCTTGACTGCCTTGACTAGAGCCAACGTTACTAAAACACTCAGTTGGGAAACTCACCGTCGAAACCTGGGCCGCTGGCGTCCACCGAGACCGAGCAAAATGCGACAACAGCGCCACTCTTTATCATTTGTCTGTACTGTGGTCACCTTGAGCTTTTATAAAGCATGTTTTTGCGTAAAAACAAACGGAAAAGACTTTTTTTGTATGATATTTATTGGAGATTAGCACAAAATGAAGGGCGCGTGATGTTTTTAAAATCTATAGTTTGCAAGGTTTTGCGGCATATTTAATACTGTTTTTATACGACCATGCCTCAGCGGTACTTTCAGGTAGCGCGTCCCGACCTAGGTGCATTTTGACTTCGGTAGTAGCACGCGGCGCGGCCGCCGGAGAGACGGGAGTGGCACCCCTGTAACCTCTTCTACTGTATCTGTTTCGGCTTCAGAATGGTCGATTAAAGCCAAAATGGAAGTAACGTGCTGTTCCTCGAGTGGCCGCTGCGGGAGAAATGGCGGCGTTGTGTTCGCCATTAGCTCGGCTCGCGAGGACAGATCGGGGACACTTTTTCAGGGTAGTATCTATGGCAGTTTCCCAACTGAGTGTTTTAGTAACGTTGACTAGAGCACTAGCTGCACGAGCCCTCTTGCAGCCGCCGCGGCTTCATTCAAAGCGACTAGCTCGCGCTTTTAGCACGCGCGGCTAACAATAGTCCATACTAAGGTGAGACGAAGTATAGTACTACGCTACTGAAAGAACAAACAAACAATTGTTTTGGTTTAACAGAAGATGAAACGAAGTATACTTCGCCGCTGACGTCGGGTTCAACGAAGGGATCTCCCAAGGTGACTCGCAATCCTCGCCGGCGTTAGGCTTTGCAAGGGAGCATGCGGTGACGACGAGGTGACCATAGAAACGGGCGCCCAACTGCGAGGTCATTCCAGTGGCGCCTACCGAGGAATCTCCAAACTGCTTGAATCAGAACTCACTAAAGGCAGACAACATAAAAACAACAACCCTCGCAGTGTCCCCGACTTTCACGGTTGTAGCTGGAGGCGCGGCGCCTGCGTGCATTACCGGATTAGGTCAATACCCGACCAAACGTTGTTAAGCATCTCTGCGTTCGTGCGTGCGCGCCGGTGTTATGTTTTGGCTGCTAGTCGTCACCTTGGCCCAAGGACGCCTATGATGCAGTTTCTACGGCTGCCGACTATAAGTGCGTGGGAACGGAATGTGAGGGGGCTCCTTGTCCGGATCTGCCGGCGTCTTGTTTATTTCTGCGCTCAAACATTTGTGATGAGCAAAATTAGCCCTAGATTTCGAAAGTAGTTAGTAATTTGAGTAGAAGTTACCTGAAAAACGTAGTTAAATTAAACTACTAATTACCCAAATAAATTTGTAATTGAAAGTCAATTTAGACGTTCTCAGCGCCTTCTGTAAAGGTTTGGGCTTTATTATTGGTAATCTGTGTAGGAATGACCCCAGCAGCAGGCTTGAGATTGTTAAAAATCATTCGAGACATGTGATGCGACTAGTGCGTGCGTTGGAAAGGAGACACAAACAAAGGAACCAAAATGTCCAACGTCTCCAATCCTCACTCTGAATGGTACTGCGCGTAACAATGTCACTTAGGTGGTATATCAGTAAGTCACCGTAAATGGATAACCAAGTCTAAAAAATTATATAGTGCGAAGAAATAGATTTTTAGCTAAAATAGTGCTTATACGTTTAAAGAAAAAAAAAGAAAACTCGTGATTTGGACTTTTTGTGCACCAAAACGTCCGCGCATCGAAAAGTCCCACATTGAAAAGTCCGTGCACCGAACGTCCGTGCTCCGAAAAGTCCGCACCCAAACGCCCTACACCTAAAAATCCTAGACCCCCCCACCCCCCCGGCCCCCCTTTAAGAAGTATCATCAGCCCACGTCCACGTCTCTCACACGTTTAAAGATAACATTAATAATAATAGTTATCTGCACATAGAAACGACATCCTAAACGGCGTTCAAGGCTGTACATAAAGATGAAATCCCGCACGCAAGTGACCTGTCAGCGCGCTCCTGCGCTGCCTCAACTCGAATGTCCGTGTCTGTTCTTTGTGTGTTTGCGGGGTGGGCGCGCTTGGGCAGAAACATCAATAAACGATCAAACACAAAAACAAAGCGCAGACAGCTGGTTATCATTTGAGCCCGTTCTTGTTTCGAGCTTCGCACAAGATCCTTTCTCAAAGCGGCTTCCTCGGTTGGGCCCGCCGCCTTTGGTCCTCTCTCGTTACATCTTTCGCGTTTCATCCTCCAAGAAGAAAATAAATAAATTAGGGGCACTTCGAGGTGACGCTGTCATGGCTTGTTCACCGCATATGCCCGAAGAAGCTTCTTCGAGTCCGTCGCTCCCTCCTCCCAACTAGCCTACACGCATGCGCTCACATACACACGCACACGCTCTTTGGTCCCCCGGTTTGGATACGTCCGTTCTGCTCCTGAAACGTGCAGCGAAGGTCAGGATTCGCTTGTTGGGTTGTCCCGAATTGGTCGCAGGCGCTGGGCAATAAAACACCCGAACTCCGTCTTTGTGGCAAAGCATGGCTTCCGTACCTCCCTTCTCCCGAGCCGCGGGAGAATGCACTCAGAGTGCCCCCCCCCCCCCCCCCCCTTGCCCCCACCACTGTCTTGGTAGGAACACTGCGCTGTCGCGTTTTCCATGAATTCCTTTTCTCTCCCTGGCTAGCACTCCCTCCGCCGAAAACCCGCATCTAGACCGTGTTAGAAGAGCGGATATAACTGCATTGCCCTTCTTCCGCCATATCTTTTTTTTTTTTTTCGCCGGATGGTAGAAATGTAACGAGGGCTAGCCCACATGGCGCGTTTTTCCAGGCGTCTGGACGCGCGTCTCGGCTTGGCGCGCGCGCTAAACCAGACGCGTGCGCCCAGTCAAACCACACGCAGCACTACTGGGCAGCGCTTCGCGTCTGCGTTTCCGAAGCGTCTGCCCAACGTAGCCAGACGCGCTTAAGAAACAAAAGCAAATATTAAATAGAAATCTCGCGTTAAATGATAGCTACATGCCCTAATATTTAGTTTTATTACTAGTAAGCACGCCTTTTCATTGCAGCAATTGCAATAAAGCTCAATTTCACTCATTTTCGTCCTTTTTAGTGCGTACCCCTCATCGACAGTGGCGTACCAACTTGTTTTTGAGTGAGGGGAGGGGGGGGGGGAAATCAGCACCTACTTCCCCCACCCCCCAAGACCGGGGGTGCTGGTATTCTTTGGGCGCCGCCGGCCAGTGTTTGGCCTGCCCAGTGTCGGCCCTTTCAGGGGGGGGGGGGGGGGGGGTCAAGCGCCCTGATTGCCCCCCCCCCCCCCCCCCCCGGTTGGTACGCCCATGCCATCCACCTTTCGGTATGCCATCGGCATCAACATCTCCCGCGCCAAAAGATTTACACCTGGCCGCTACAGAGGTTGCGTTGTTGCGGTTGTCGCCGGTAGTATTAATTTTGTACCTTTGTCTCTCGGTGTCCTTGTATTATTTACATTTCGCCTGCCAGAGTGCAGGACGCTTTTGTACTTCGGTAACGCCTCTCTGTTCCGCTGATGGAGCGTCAGCCTCTCCCGTGGAGCAGGGAGGAGTCCCTAGACTTGTGCAAAAGGTATGGTAAACTGATGTCCGCGGGGGGAAGGACGTAACTACCCATGTTCGCCCTGCTGCGAGCGTTGGCGGGGCCTCAGCCATTTTTATTTAAAGAACGATGTACATTTTGCGCTTTCCACTTTCTCCGTTTCCTTTTTTCCCGTCCTCCATTACAACCCTTCCGCCTCCTCCTCGTTCCTAAATACCCCCTCCCCCCCTTCCCCAAGTAGCCAAAGCAAAGAGTGGATAAGGCTCCGTTAATCTGCATAATCCCCGATAAGAGGGCTCGCAGGGACCGGCCGTAGTCTTTACTGTACAAACCCTGCAGACAGGAAACGAGCATTGCGAGCTGGGGAAGATGAGTGCGCGCAGTTTCGAGTGGGACACAAAGCTGGTGCCGAAAGCACTTTTAAACTACGCATGCATCTGCGAATATACACCTAGCATTATTAAAATTATTTAAATAGCGTGCAATGATTGGATGGTACTTCTACACAAAGAGACATAATAGCGAGTGAAGAAGCGTTGCTAACCTAGAACAAATATTCGAGTTGTTTGGGGGGGGGGGGGGGGGGCGGCCTTGCACGGCCCTGGTTGGTAGTTCTTAGCATGCTGAAGTTTCCATGCGCAGCATGGTTACGCAGCTATGGCTATGGCGGGTCCTTCGTCCTGATACCAAGCGTTACCTCCAAGAGCGCAATAAAAAGAAAGGTACTTCCTAGTTTGCGAAGTACAATAGTTAGGAAAACAAAGATATAAAGTTTCATATTTTAATTAGAGATATCTATTTTGTTCATGCGACGGTCGTTCAGTACTTCAAATATGAGCCATCGCCCTCGGGAAGCGCCCTCCATTGACAGGAAAGCACATTAACTACCTGGGTGAACATTGGGCGTTATATCAATCGAGAATACCAAGAAAGTGACTGAATAAAAATGGCAGCGAAAAGACAATGTTTCGAATAAGACATGAAACCCTTCATCAACTTGTACCCCCGCGTCCCTTTGAAATACGAAGCTTCACAAAAGGACATACAATTATTTTTACGTTGTTGTAGTGCTGGCGCTGCCTAGCACTTTACAACCATTTGATCCAGTCAAAAGAAATTTAAAAAAAATGCACCTGAGTCGGACGTTTTTTTTTTTTTTTTGCAGCCAATAAAAGACCACTAAAGAAATCGCTGGCAACGAGAAACTATCCAACATTGCCTGAAAAGTCATTCGATGAAACGGATTTTATAGAATGGCGTTTGATTATATGTCTGGAATATAGTTCCCCGCAAAAGGAAGGACCATTTGACAAGGCAGTTTCAGGCTGTTTGGCTGGATTTGCCTTGGCCAGGACCATACTGCTTTACACTGGGAAATAAACTAACCTTTCTTCTGCTGTCTTTTTCAAAACAAAGTGGGCCTGGCCAAAGTAGAATAAGCACCGCAGCATAAATTACATCGGCAAATAAGTCATTCATAAAGACCCAATTAAGTGGGGCCGAGCAAGCTCTTGTTAGCGGTCTTCTAGATTCGTGTTTCTTCTTACCCGGGACGAGCCTTTTATCATTTCGTCCTCGTTCTTGTTCTACAAAGCTTGAGCGTCGAGCGTTTTGGGTGAGGAGGAACATAAACTGCCTAGAACAAGAACATGGGACGAAATGATTATAAAAGTCGCGTCCCAAATAAGAATAAACACGAATCTTCTAGAAGACCGCAACGAAGCGTTGCTTGCTCAGCCCCGCACGCGGCAATGTTTCGGGGGCTGTATATATTAGCATCACGATGTAGAAAGTCCAGGAAATAAAAACAATAAAAATTTATATTGGTAGCTCAACACTGGTGTTTAATTCCAGATATGTCCCATGAATGCGATTCTAACAGGGTTCGGGTACATCGCATTCCGGTGGCATTTTTTGTTTTGTGTAGACGCCATGCCAAGTCTCTTGTTTTCTCGCCAAGTTTATCCGGTAACGCCACATTCCTAGATTGGCAAGACATCTTCAATATAGTTTGCAATACATCTTGAGCAGTCCGGGATTTTCGGATGATGGCGCCTTACACCGGCCAGTCCTCACGTGACCTTGATGAATAATGCATGGACTACAATAACATTCCCTGCACTCCATTTATTCGTGGATGCAAGCCAATATGCAGACAGAAAGATGAGAAAAAAAAACATGGTTACTTATAAAAGACAGAAGCGTGTTCGACATTTCGATTAGCTCTGCCATTTCGAATAGATTCGAAACAAAAAGTCATGCGCGACCAATAGGGTCGCTTCGATCTGGTGAGTGAAATGTTAACTGTCACATTTCCACGAATTTCAGCTGT